>JMSD01000003.1:426450-447295 GCA_000715435.1 Paramecium caudatum
AATAGGGAGATTAAAAGATTACGATCCATAAATTAAGGATCTTTACTCTAATCTGTTAATGAAACTTTAACTGGAATTAAAGTTATTAGAGCATTTGAAAAACATCATATTTTTCAGAATACTTTTAGAATAAATTGTCTAATTGGATCTTAAGTGATTAATGTGGTGTTAGAACTAGACTATGGTTTGGGGTAAGATTAAATTTAATGAGTAATCTCATACTTATGTGTGTTTCACTATTTGTTATTGTGACAATTCTTTGCAAATTTTCAGATGATTATACAGTTTAAGCATTAGCAATTACATACTCAATGGTTGTTTTAAATAGTTTCTATGATCTCTTTTCTTTATATCTTAGACTTGAATCTGGAATAGTATCTGTAGAAAGAATTAAATAATATTATAATAATGAAACTGAAAATATAGATGAAATCAAATAAAATGCAATTAGAACATCAGAAGACAGAGAAAATGCTATTGTGTTTGAGAATGTTTCACTTACTTATGAGGAAAATGGCAAATGTGCACTTAAAATTTTTCCCTTTCTATTAAGAAAGGAGAAAAAGTGCTTTGTAGGAAGAACTGGATCTGGTAAAACATCAATTCTAAACATTTTATTTGGATTGTATCCTCATCAAAGCGGTGACATAATAATTAATGGAAATAATGTAATTTATTTATCTATTTAGACTAAAAATCTAACACTTAGATAATAAAGATAATAATTATCTGTTGTTCCTTAATTTGGATTTCTATACAATGCAACTGTTAAAGAAAATTAGATCCATTAGATTAAGCTACTAAAGAAGATATTGAAAAATTATTCACATAAACTGGTTTTTATTAAGAGGCATTAGTAATTCAAGTACTAATACTTGCAATGCTGATTTTGTGATTTCACAAAATGGAGCGAATCTCTCAAATGGAGAAAAATAAGTTCTTAACTTTTTAAGGATTGTACTCTTAAACAAGGAGATCATATGCTAGATGAAGCTACATCCAACATGGATCCTAAGACTGATTAAGTATTTATTAATTATAATTAGTTACTTCATGATTTATTGTTTGAATTCGCAAAAAATAGAACATTACTAGTAATCACACATAGACTCGAAAATATATAAATTTATGATAAAATCATAGTCATGGAACAAGGTGAGATAGTAGAACAAGGAGCTTATGAAGAATTAGTAAAAATTGAAGGAGGATTCTTCAATCGGCTTATGAAACATCATTATGCTAAAAATAAATGAATTACTCATTAATGATAGAATTTGTAAATAACATAAATAATTTTAAATGACAACCAATTATTACTATGCTGAGCCTAGTTTAGGTCTAGTGATTTCTGACAAATCCTAATCATGGACAGGAATTCCTGAGATTGATGAAAACCTTTCAGACTAATTAAAAGTGGGTCAGAAAATGGGCTAAGTGGACAACCTTGCCTGCTCTGGTATAGGAAGCATATAGGTAACTGTATTAAACTAATTTAGAACCTAACTATCCCAACCACTGAAAATATCTTTCAAAATCTTAGAGTCAGATATTATAGAGATCAAATCTACACAGAGTGTGGAGATTAAGTACTCATAATCCTAAATCCTCATAAACCTCTCAACATTTATGATGACTTATTAGTGCAATATAAGTTATCTAAATAAAATGACAAATGTAAGTATCATATATATCTAGAACCTCATATCTACAAAATAGCAGAACAAGCAAAAACACAAATATTTTAATCCCCCCTAAAATCAGCTTCTCTTCTCCTTACAGGTTAGAGTGGAGCAGGCAAAACAGTATCCACAAAGCATGTTTTAAAATACATTGCAAAAGAATCAAAAAGTGGAACATTTCAAACTTAACTTGGAGTTGATCAAATTCCTATTGATGTTCAGATAACATAAACAAATATATTATTCGAAGCATTTGGAAATGCTCAAACTGCTAAGAATGATAATTCTTCTCGTTTTGGTAAGGTTGTTTAGATTCAGTTCAATAATTAGAAAAGAATTCAATCTGGAAGAGTGTAAATTCATTTATTTGAGAAAATCAGATTAACAAAATTGAATTATTAAGATAGGAACTTCCACATTTTCTATGAATTATTAGCAGCATATAAAAATAGAAGTCTCCTATCTGATGTTGAGAAAAATCTTAAATTCGAATCCTAATCTTGCATAGACTTCTAAGAATTGGGAAATAGATTAGGAAATCTTCAATTAGATTATGATTTTACTATATTAGGGGATCTTCCACCAACTGATATTGACCTTCAAAACTTCTTAGCCCTTTGCGATTCCTTAGAACTTTTGAGATTTAAGGAAGAAGAGATTTATTAAATATTCGAGATTCTTGCTGCTCTACTGCATTTAGGAGGAGTTAAAAATGCTTAAGATACTTACAATCCATTCACTTTTGCTTCTTTGTTACTTCGAATTCCTAACCTGGAAGAATAGTTCAGAAAAGAAGAAATGAGGTCAGTAGCATTTGGAAAGTTTATTGAGTCAGCATCTGCAATGCATGGATTTATTATTCATGTATATTCTTAATTATTTGAATGGATTGTTAATAGAGTGAATTCATAATTATCATAAGGATTTGTTGAATAAACTAATATATCCTTAATGTTTTCGATGGATTTGGATTTGAAACCATAGAAAATGAATAGGGTATTTAACAAAATCATCTTGAATAAATGATAGTTAATTATACATGTGAAAAGCTACAAAATTACTTTTTTGACAGCATTGTAAAATATGAATAAAGTATATATATTAAATAATTTCTAGCTCCTTACATAAATGAAGGTATCAAATGGAAAAAGATATAATTGGACCTCAATGACACCTTGGTAAAATTTTTCGATGAAGTTATATTCACAAATCTTAGTGATTGCACTTAGGTTGGAGGAGTGACAGATTAACATTTTCTTGATACAATTAAAAAGGCATGTCCATTAAAACCCAGGGGAAACGAAGGACGTAATGTCACATAATTTAGTGATTTATTGATTCGAGATAGTCATACTAATCTCTAACAATCAAAAAAGATTCTAACTTAAAGTTAGATTGAAAGGAAAATACTAGGAATAAAACATTCAAATGGAGAGGTTTACTATAGCATGAATCAATTTTTATAAAGAAACAAATATGCTATCAGTGAATAGAGATAGAGTATCACATAATAGAGTTCAAATAGTGTTCTCAAAGCTTTACCAGTGATTAAGTACACAACAACGCTTGTTAAAAATGCTTAATTAGCCCTAAAATAATTATTATAACTCTTCTAATCAACTGTTCCATTTTTTGTAAAATGTATACTTCCAAATAATCTCCATAAACCTCGATCATTTGATGGACCATCAGTTTTAAAATAACTAAGTGAGAGTGGAATTTAATAAACAGCCCAGTTGTTAACAGAATTATATCATTTTAAAGTACCTATGGCTGAATTTTTCAAAAATTACTCAATTATATTCAAAAAGGCTAAGGAAAATGGCGTTGTCCAAGTGGAACTTGCCAAAAGAGTCTTATAAGACAGCAAGGAATATTAGCATATCTTTTTGACTGATCCTCCCTTGTTGCAATTTGGAACAAATACTGTATTTATGTAAAAAGCAGTCAAATCCCTTTTTGATAGTCAGTAATAAAAATTATTAAATAATTTCATTGCTTGGGGTATTAAACATTTCCGAACTAAAATATAAAATAAAAACAAGAAGAAAGCTCAGGAGCCTTAATTTGGAGTAATCCCCCAAGAAACTTAAACATAAGAACAAGCAGAAGAAGTTGTAATCGAGTAACCTCCAACATATGAAGAATTATTAAATAGTCTCAAAGAAACAGAAGCTTAATTAGCTATTTTCCAAAAATTGTATGCCCAAGAAATTCAAAAAAATTAAAACCAATAAGAATCAATCAGTATCAATCTTCTTGAGAAGATTAATGGTAAAATTGAAATTTTGCTCCAGCGATCAGAGCCCCAATAACAGTAATATGATTCTAGTATATAAAGTTAAGAATATTGAAAATAATTGATAGATTTTAATTTAATTATTTTATGACGCCCTGTTATCATACAGAACCTCGCTTAGGCATTGTAATCGTTTAAAAATCTGTTCCTGGACAAACTGTTGCTGGGACAGGAATTCCTGAAATTGATAAAAATATCTAAAACTCCTTAATTGTTGGCTAAAAACTAGGTTAAGTGGATCAACTTGCCTGTTCTGGCATAGCCAATTTATAAGTAATTGCAAAATTATGAATTTAGAATCTAAATACTCCAAGTATTGAAAATATCTTCCAAACCATTAGAGTCAGATATTATGGAGATCAAATATACACGGAGTGTGGAGATCAAGTTCTCATAATCTTAAATCCCCATAAACCTCTAAACATAAGCATCTATGATGACCAACTAGTCCAATATAAGTTATCCAAATAAGTTGATAAATGTAAATATCATATATATACAGATCCACATATCTACAAAATAGCAGAACAAGCAAAAACCCAAATATTTTAATCTCCACTTAAATCAGCTTCTCTTCTCCTTACAGGTTAGAGTGGAGCAGGCAAAACATATTCCACTAAATATGTTCTAAAATATATAGCAAAAGAATCAAAAAGTGGAACCTACTAAACTTAGGCTAGTATAGATCAAATATCTATCGATGCTTAGATTACATAAACTAATTTATTGTTTGAAGCCTTTGGAAATGCACAAACTGCAAAAAATAAAAACTCCTCTCGATTTGGTAAAGTAGTTTAGATTCAATTCAATAATCAAAAAAAGGTGTAATCAGGTAGAATATAGATACACTTATTTGAAAAAATCCGATTGACAAAATTGAATTATTAGGAGAGAAATTACCATATCTTCTATTATTTAATTGCGGCATATCAAAATCGTAATCTCTTCCTTGATTGTGAAAAACACCTAAATTTCGAGTCTCAATCTTGCTTTGAGTTTTAGAACTTAGCTAAACGATTACCTGATCTTCATTTAGATTATAAATTCAAGATACTAGGCGATTTGCCCACCACTAAAAAAGATCTATTTAATTTTGTGGCCCTTTGCGATTCATTGGAACTTTTAAAGTTTAAGGAGGAAGAAATTTTTGCAATTTTTGAGATAATTGCTGCCTTACTTCATCTTGGTGGAGTTGAGAAAACCACAGTTGCAACTTACAATCCTTATAAATATGCCTCATAACTACTCTAGATTCCAAACCTCGAGGAATTGTGTCAGAGGGATGAATTGAAAAGTGTTGGAAAAACAATAGAAGCTGTAACTCCCAATAATGGATTTATTATTCATGTATATTCTTAATTATTTGAATGGATTGTTAATAAAGTGAATTCATAATTATCATAAGGATTTGTTGAATAAAACTAATATATCCTAAATGTTTTCGATGGATTTGGATTTGAAACAATAGAAAATGAGTAAGGTATTTAACAAAATCATCTTGAATAAATGATAGTTAATTATACATGTGAAAAGTTACAAAATTACTTTTTTGATAGTATTGTAAAATATGAATAAAGTATATATATTATATAATTTTTAGCTCCTTACATAAATGAAGGTATCCAATGGAAAAAGATATAATTTGACTAAAATGATTTATTAGTGAAGTTATTTGAAGAAGTTATATTTGCAAGTTTGAGTGACTGCACCTAGATCGGTGCTACAGAATAAAATCTTCTTGATACAATTAAAAAGGCATGCCCAGCAAGAAGAACATAAGTTAGAGGGGCAGAAGAACGTAACATCACATAATTAAGTGATCTTTTGATACGAGATTGCCATACAAATCTTCAACAATCAAAGAAGATATTAATTCAAAGTTAAATTGAAAGAAAAGTACTAGGAATAAAACACTCAAATGGAGAGGTTTTCTATAATTTTCATTAATTTTTATAAAGAAACAAATATGCTATCAGTGAATAGAGATAAAGTATAACATAATAGAGTTCAAATAGTGTTGTCAGTAGACTTCCAGTAATTAAGTAATCAACTACTCTTGTTAAAAATACCTAAACGTCTTTACAATAATTATTATAACTCTTCTAATCAACTGTTCCATTTTTTGTAAAATGTATACTTCCAAATAATCTCCATAAACCTCGATCATTTGATGGGCCATCAGTTTTAAAATAATTAATTGAGAGTGGAGTTCAATAAACTGCTTAATTGTTAACAGAATTATATCATTTTAAAGTACCTATGGATGAATTTTTCACAAATTATTCATTGATATTCGAAAAGACAAAGGAAAATGATGCTGTCCAGGTGGAACTTGCCAAAAAACTTTTATAGGAGAGCCAAGATTATTAACATATTTTCCTAACAGACCCTCCTTTATTACAATTTGGAACAAATACAGTATTTATGCAAAAAACTGTCAAAATACTTCTTGATAATCAGTAATAAAAATTATTAACTCAACTTTCTCAATAAATTCCTTAATTCGGTATAATATCCCAAGCCTAAGAAGCTGAGATAGCTGAAGTTGAGGAAGAAGAATAAAAATAAGTTGAATAACCCCTGACTTATAAAGAATTATTTGATAAAGTAAAAGAAAAACAGGCTCAGTTATCAATTTTCCAAAAATTATATTATTAAGAGGCTGAAAAGAATCAAACTCAATAGGAATCAGCAAGTCTAACTCTTATTGAATAGATTAATGGAAAAATAGAAATATTGCTCCAGAGATCTGAGCCTTAAAGTGATCCAAGCATTTAATATTGATTGATTAATGGAAATATGCCATATTATTACAGATTAAATTAATATAATTATAAATATTATAAAACAGGAACATAGTGTATTATACAGTATCTAAGAAATAAATCCAAATATTCAATTAATACAAACAATATTTAAAATAATGCAATCTTACTACAAAATGGCATTTCAGACACTATAAACATTCAATGAATTGTCCATTATTACTTTAGAGGAAAAAACACTGTTAAAAAAGGTACTCATTGAGAAACCTTAACCAGTGATTGATGTTTCACAAGACTAAATGTCTTAGTTAATCCTAATGATGGTTAAAAACTATAGAAAAAAGCATTATCGTAGTTTACCAACCTGTGATGACCTCTGCTCAATTGAAGAAGAAACTGATGAAGAAACAATGAAATGAATTGATTTAAACTATTTTTCTCCTTTCTTTAGAAAAATAATATATTATTGAGACACTCTCAGATATTAGAGTTGTGGTGAAGAAAATTTCGTTTCTTAATTATGAATCATATTTTATAAGTCACCCAACAGTAATCTATAATATCTAAATAAAATCAACCTTTCTCTTAAAAAACACCTACACAGACCAAAAAGTTTCCGATACATGATTTATTTCACCTAACTTCTCTGTATTTAAAATAGAAAAGATAATTTCCTAAAAATTCTTCTATTAGCGAAACTTGTCAAAAATTAACTATTTTAATCGTGGGTTATTAAGTTTATTGACTCATTTTACAATCCCTCTTGTATTTAGAAGCATTTTGTGTAATAACAATAACATAAATAAGAACCCTTATAATTTAAATTCAGGGATAAGAATCACTTTAATATAAGGATTAGATAATAACTATTTACAATCAGTTTAAGACGGTTTCAATTTTTTTCTTTTTTCTAAATTAATTAGGGAGTCTCTTCTTATTTTCGCAATCCTTGCATCGACAGCTTGAAGTACACTTCTAATTCCTGATGTAACACTCACAATAGTTCTTTTTGCACTGGGATTTTTAACATTTACATCCCCAAACTTTAGTTCTGTCAAATAGATCATCATCATGTTTTTGCCTTTATTATTTAATTTTTATGCGATCCAAGGCCTTATCTCTTGTTTCAGCAAATTTATCATTGTTATGGCAATCAACGCATTTGCATAACTATGTGCATGGTTAATTTCGATGAAAACAGTGACAATATAGTTTTAGACAATTGGATTTCGAACAATTGCAAGGCGTTGAGTTGGTTCCTTCAGATTATGAACTAATGTCGGAATCATTCTGAAAAGTCTATTTTCTATTTGATACATTATAGTTTCGCAGTTTTCGCATTCTCTTACTTCGTTGTTCAACCAGCTAAGTGCATGGATTGTCTGCGCTCGTATGTTGCTCTTAAGTTTAAAACTCATGATGGATCGAGTCTTAATTTTATTTTACATATTCCTGCTGGTTCTCACAGAGTTGATTAAAACTCTGCACTCTAGGAATACAAGGCTACTCTTCATTGGATAGTGAACTCCTTAAATTTTAATAGATTTTACATCATGTTTTTAAGTTGTGGTAAAGGTATATTCTCTATATCGTTATCATTTTCATTCTCTTTTCGGTGACTACTCTACTAATTTGTCACCATAGAATCCTTTCTTTTCTCTACTTCTTCAGTAGGATAATAGTGCATAAAAAATTCCTTGAAAATTTAATACATAAGTATAGTGATGTACCCTTCGTTTATCTCATTCTATAATGTCGGTTTTTTCTGTTACTTAACTAAATTTTCTGAGACTCAACATATTTGAATGCTTTCTATGAAAATCAATTTTCCCTTTTTTATGGATAGTATCCAAGATAGCATAAAGTGCCTATTATTAAGAATGAATAACAACAAAGATAAGAAGTCGTATTTGTAATTATTTATTTTATTTCCAAATATTAATGGGTGTAAAGATATTTTTGATTTACCATCTCTTTTTAAGTATCCATCTAGAGTAATATATTATCCTATTTGGAAGCCAGTTAAATTAAAAATTAATAATTGATGTCCATAGTAATTTAACTGTATATTAATCTGTGACTTCTATATATTGAATCTTCATATTATTACAAAAAAATTAACTTCTTCTAGAATCATAAATGGGTAGTCAATGCAATGCTAAAACAAACGATAATGAATTCGATTAATCGTGCTCTTAATGTTAGATATAACCAGAAACTGCGATTCCTTATGTCAATTAGACGAAAAATACAAATAATTTCCACTTTCAACTTCACAAGGAATCACCATAAGAAGGAATTGCTGTCTCTAATATCTAAAACATTGTGATTATCCCAGAAAATGATTAATAAGGCGTTAATATAATGAGAAGCCTTGCTTAAACAGGAAGCAAGCTAATATTGATTTAAAAAAAAGATCCCTAAACTTCCCCTATAAGCCCACAATCCACAACGGCTAAGTTCCAAAAAGGTATCCTTAAAAACAAGGGCAGTGCCTTAAAACTAAATACTTAATCTTCAGACGAGATGAGTCATTTTTTTCCATCTCCAAAAAAAGGTACTTTAAAGAAGACCAAAGAAAGAAAAGTGAAAATAATCTGATATTAATGTTAATAATTTTTCATATTTTTGTCTCATACACAAACACTCTAAAGATCTTTGTTGGAATATTAAAGTCTTTATTTAATTTTTCTTTATTTATTATCTTTAATTGTGATTTCACCAAAAGGGACTCGAACTCCTTTTCATACGTAATTTACCCAAAGTCAATGGTTGTGAAATACTTAATCTTGGGTTTGATGTACTCAACAAAATTTAAGAATGCCGAATTTTTCTTACTATCTGGTTACAGTGTTAATATAAAAAATATTGAGCCTCCTGGAGTCAAAAGTGATTTAGCCAACTCAAGGGCCTCGCTTCTCTTGGGCATTAACATGAAGGATGATGAAAAAACAACGGAGTCAAACTTTCCTTCCTTCTTTTCTGATACTTCGTAAAAGTTTTGATATCTGATCTCTAATTTTCTTCCACCCAAGTCAACGTTTCTGAATATGCTGTTAGCTTTAAGTACATATGCCTAATCAATATCTACTCCCAAGACTTCACACTTTGGTGGTAACATATTCCAAATATGTTTCAATGGTGAACCTGTTCCAACTCCAATATCTAGAATTCTTTTTGGATTTGTTTGATTCATGTAATATACGAGTCTTTCATAGCTGTACTTTGTTAAGAAGTTTGATATCACAACATCATAGATGGTTGATGGAATCACATAAAGTGTATGCAAAACTTTTGTAAAGAATATTTGGATCCAGGAAGCCATACAATAAAATTAATAATTAGAACAAAATTTATATCTAATATTTATGTACATTCTTTTGAGTCCTTTTATTGATAATGAATAATATATTATATTTTATACTTTTAACCTATTAACTTGGATTTACTTTAACATGTAAATTAAAATGCCTTACTCTCCTTTAATTAGATTAATCAGAATAAGTGTATAAATTCTTAAAAAATTTGTTATAAATTATATTTATTAATGTCTTCTGCATTGCATTTACATATAGGAGGAGCAGGTGTAATGATTGGGAACTCACTTTGGAAACTTTATTAAAAAGAGTAACAAGATGTAGTAAACAAGAATTATGTCTATGAAGAACGCCAACATAGTGAATGTCCAAGAGCTCTATTTGTTGATTTAGATGATAGAATGATTGATCAAATTAAAACAGAGAAAATAGTTAATTTCAAGACTCAATCCTTCTTGTCAGGGAAAGAGGATGCCGCTGATAATTTTGGAAGAGGATAAGTTACTGTTGGAAGGGAATTTGTAGATTCTTTCTTTGAATTAATCAGGCAATAATTTATAGATTGCTGTAAAAATTATCAGATCATTATCCTAAAATTAATAAGAACGCCTTTTTGCTTTTTCCCTCTATAAACATGTCTAATAATAATGTTGAGATATATAACACCCTTTTAAGCTTAGGTCATGGACTTCTTGATAATTGTAACTCAATAGTGATGATGGATAATGAATCAATGTATAATGTATTAAACCACTATATTGAATTAGATTTTGTTGACTATTCACATCTTAATAATCTTGTATCTTAAACTATTAGTTCCTATACTGGAATTTAAAGGTTTAATAATCAAAGTAATCAATAGATTTTTTCAAATTAAATACCATTTCCAAAACTTCATTTTTTCACACCTTCATATGGGCCAATTTACGATATTAATAATGTCAATTCAAGATCTAAAATAAATATTATACAACAAAGAGCTCCATAACTTTATAATTCTTAAATTCCACCTAAATTCATTTCTTCAGCGTTAATTTACAGAACATAATGTAAAGATGAATATTTAAATAATAAAGAATTGGCTTCATAACATTTAATGCAGAATTAATCTTCTTTCTATTAATGTGATTCTAAAAATTATTAGATTTTGCCTCAACTTGCAGAAATAAAATAAACATAAACACTTATTGCTCATGATTCTGCAATATTTCAAAACTTAAATTTGATACTAAAGAAATATAAGTAGCAACATGCAAACAATTCTTTCATACATTGGTATTGTGGAGAAGGCGTTGAAGCTGCTTTATTTTATGAATGTGAAGACGAATTAAAACAATTAGTCAAAGATTATGAGGAAATCTATAACCTTCCTGTAAATGAACATAATCAATTAATTATATGATTATCTAAGAACTGATTGCAATTAATAAAATTTAATATGAAAATTCACTGATCCCAATATCTTTTATTTCTGTAATTGTGAGTAGATGTATTATAATGATGAGAACTTTACTTGAAATTCCATTTATTATCTTTTTATATAATTTTAACAGCATCTTTCTTGAATTACTTTTCTACAAAACGATAAATAGCTATTAAACCGTAAAAAATAAACTTTATCAAATATATTATAAAGTTGAACAATTTTTTCTCAAAAATCAGAAATCTCTTGATTTTTATCCATAATCTGAACATAAATTAGTATATCAAATATAAAAGTAACTATGTAGCTATGATAAAATATAGGAACAAACAAATTTTCTCTTCTAAGCTACTCATTAATTATTAAAATTATATTGTCTAATTAAATCAGTTTCCATCAGGTATTTCCGCAATAATATAAATTTAATAATGTCTTCTGCTCTACATATTCACATAGGGGGAGCAGGGGTTATGATTGGGAGTGCACTATGGAAACTCTATTAAAAAGAATAAAAAGATGTACAAGACAAAAAATATGTTTATTAAGAATTATCAGATCGAGAATGTCCAAGAGTTTTATTTGCTGATTTAGATGATCGAATGATAAATTAAATAAAATTACAAAAAATAGCTGATTTCAAACCAGAATCATTCTAAAATGGAAAAGAGGATGCTGGTAATAATTATTGCCGAGGTCATTATACAATTGGAAAAGAATTAGTAGATAAATGTTTAGATTAATTAAGGAAGCAGAAGGAGGCTTGTGATAAGGTTAATTAAATAGTTATCACATCTGCTTTGAGTGGTGGTACAGGGTCTGGATTTTTCTCTCTTTTAGTTGAGCGGTTATCAGTTGATTATCCAAAAATTAGTAAAAATGCTTTTCTACTCTATCCTTCTCATAATATGTCCAATAATACTGTAGATATGTATAATGCTGTTTTAAGTACACATGCTACTTTGGAACATTGTGATTCAGTGGTTATGTTCGATAATGAATCAATGTATAATGTTTTAAAGGAAAATATTGATTTAGAATTTGTCGATTATTCACATCTAAACAACTTAGTAGCATAGGTAATAAGTACATATACTGGAGTCTAAAGATTCAACAAATAAAATAGTCAAACAATATTTTCAACATAAGTACCTTATCCTAGATTACACTATATTATTCCCTCATATGGACCAATCATTGATGTAAATGATTATCATTCTTTAGACTAAAGTTATTTAAATGGTTAAATTAAATAAATTAAGAAAAAGAGTTCTTAATTATATCGGTGTGAATTAAAACCGAAATGTTTATCTTAGGCATTAATTAGTAGAGGTTTAAATTAAGATCTATTTTTTGGAAAGTTTGACAATCAATTATAGGGATTGCATCAATATGAATAAAAAACTTAGCTTTTTCAATGCAATTCAAAGAATTACTCAATAATACCTTAATTAGCTGAATTGAAACAAACTCAAACCCTTTTATCTAATGACACAGCTGTTTACAAAGAATTAGATAAATTGGGTTTTAAATATGACACAATATATGCAAAACGAGCATTCGTACATTGGTTTGTAGGGGAAGGTTGTGAGTCAGGTGAAATGTCTGAATGTAGGGAAGATCTAGCTGCCCTAGTTAAAGATTATGAGGAATTATATTAAGATGATTTAGATGGAGAAGAAGAATAGGAGTGATGGATAATTAAATTCTAACTTTAAATAAAGTTGATTTGATATAATTAGTTAATAAATAATTAGAATTTTTCTATTTCAGATATCATGCCAATTTTATTTTATAATTGATGTCCTGTAAACTATAGAATAGTAGTGTATATATTATATAAAGTAAATTATTTTTGAGGGTAAACAGTATATTTAAATTGTTTTTAATAAATGTAAAATCTTCCATGTTAGAATCATCAATGCCCTTCAACCTTCATAAAGTTGTAAGTATCTTCAAAGAAACCAGAGTTAGGGTGCCCTGATTGTTATTTGGAAGAAAAAAATTTTGAAAAATCAAACAAAATAAAATTGATTCATATTAACAAGGTATAAGATTATATTTCAAATTAGGCCTTAACAAAGCCAGAGTATTTAATTACTAAATTGATTTAAAGTCAAAGAGTTTGTAATTTCTTTTCTAAAATATTTCCCTTTCATGATGATGATTACTTAAAAAATGTGAAAAATTTACAAAATCAAATTAAAGAATTAATCGATTACCTGGCAGATTTGAACAATACTTTAACACAGTATAGTGATACACTTGTTGCTTACAAAAAAAAAATAACATCTGATTTATTACAGGTAATAATTATAATAAAGAAAGATAATTGATTATGAAGGTTTTAAAAAACTCTGTACAGAGAATAATTCTAAGTTTGATGATTACTTTAACAAAAACTTTGATATTTTGTTTTAATCAATCATAAAAAAAGAAGAGAAAATTTCAGAAGATCTTAGGATAGATTCATCAAGCCCCAAAATTATCAATATTAAATAAAAGTTCGATCTAGTTTAGAAATCATTCTAATAAATTCATTTATAATTGACCCCAGATTTTGATAGTTTCTTTTTGCCTATTCCACAATCTTAATTGGTGCCTGATAGCTTTTTATCTGAGATAATTGCAATTGCACAATAAAAAATCTAACCAAAAGTAGTGCGAGCAATTCAAAAATTCACTTGCATCTCAACAGATCAATAATCATAAATTTAATTGGGTGCAAGTTTAAGAAATATTTTGTGGGATAAAGAAAAAAATGAGAAGAAAAAAGAATTCGACTTTATTTTATTAGTAAAAGCATTGTATCCAAACAACATATATGGAGGATATTATTCTTCTCTTCAGGAAAAGGATTTTGTGTTTTCTATGACAAAAGGGGTGATCCAACAAAGTAATAGTAAAAGGGATAAGTCAGATATTTTCCTTTAAAATAAATAATTCACATTGACCCATGAATTATCATTTCCTGATCTTAATGGCTTAAAATTATAAAATAGTTTAAAAAATTACATAGTCGATCATGATTTTAGCGAACCAGATGAAATAGTTTAGGAAATGAATCTGTTTGAACTAATTCTTGATTGATTTTAAAATATCAAAGAAAAAAAAATTTATATAAAAATTGCACATTATTTAAACAAATATCTATTTTGATCTCTAATAATTAAATTATTAAAAATTCATGAGTGTAATCGGATGCTCCATTCATACTAATTCTCAATTTTGTGGATTACTATGGTAAAATAATCAAACCAAATTGCTCTGCTTTGAATGCATAACAAAATTAGCCCCATCTGAGTAAATGAAGGTGATCTCACTTAAAAAGGTACGAAAATTATTCAGAACTAGGCAATTTAAATGCCCATATATTTGCAAGCATAATTTGAGGGATTGGAAAAAAATAGATTAAATTTCTTTTCTCAATTCACTGATGCATAAATAAACAAGGAGACTGAAAATTTTATTGGTTACCTGAACCTTATGCAGAAACTTCTGAATGACATGAAAAATCAAGCTCAGCATTATGCTGAGTATTTTATTAAATTAAGAAAGGATTTTGAAAGCAGATTTCTTTATGTATTTTTAGTTCTTAAACATAGAAGGATCAATTAAAATTAATTTAAGAAAAAATGCAATTGCTACTCAATTTCTAATAGGTCGAGATTAGCTTATAATTTGACAAAAAAACATTCGAAAATGAAATCAATTAATTGCTATCTGATTACTAAACAAAAAACCCTCCTTTTTATGAATAGATTAGAATAGAACTTGATACTATTTAAAATAAAATGGGAGAGATTATTCAATTTAAAACATCATAAGAAATAGTATAGTAAATGACTTACCTTCGTTAAAATTATGTTAGCTTCACAAATAAATTTTATTTTGAAGAAAAATTAAAAAAAATATCATTAATTTTGAGGGAAAACATCTTTCTGGATAAAATTACAAAGTTTATTTTATAAGGAGAACCTAAAAAATAATTAGATTTATTCCTCCTAACTAGATTAACTGATTATAAGGATAATTAAAAAAAAATTTTTGCAAAGGCGCCAGGATTAAAATTGAATATTCTTGAAACCAATTCTGGTATCACTTTTGGTTTTTGTTCATGGAGTGCTGAGATGGAAATCAATATTCCAAGACCAACCAATCTTTTTTCCCCTAATTCAATGTTTCCAAAAATCAGACCATTTATATTTTCTCTAAAGAATGATGAATGGTATGAATTTAAAACAGAAATAAACTAATTAAATGCAATACATGTTGGCTAATCCACACTCTAACTAGGTAGTGATTTATAAATTGATTAAAATTTAAAAGTCTAAACCAACTTAGGTTAATCTTATGGAAATTTTGAAGATATTTATCTGAGTAAAAATATTTTATTAGGATGTGAAAGTGATCAAATTACTAAATGGGAGATCTTTTCAATTAATATATCTGCTGAAAATCAACAAAATACCGCCCCACTTCCCCTATTTTCAAACTCAATTGGTCTTACTGGTGTTTTTGGATCTGGTTCAGGTTTATTCAAAATTAATTGATGATGAATTAAAATAAAAAATATTAAAATATAATTTATGTATATATCACTCTAATGCTTAAGTAATGGATTTTAACAAAGCAGCTTTCTTCTATTTAACTATGCTTGTCTTCTTAATTGGTACTGAATCTTTCTTATATTATAATGATTCTTCTTTATGAGTTCTAGATATATGACCACTTATTATAATAGAATAAAATAATTACCCAAGTGAACAAGCTTTAATAAATTTAAGATCACAGAATTTACATTTGTAAATTTTAGTAAATCTATTTAGATTTTTGTTAAATGTAAAACTTGTCTCTGATCCTAGATCTATATCAGTACTTTTATAACCCATTTTGACTTGATTTTAAGTTTAAAGTAAATGGCTTAGTCTACCAACCATTCCACTGATATTTTATTGAATATAAACTATTTATAGTTTTTCAAAATCTTCTGGTTTTCCTAATTCCACTACATTAGAATAATAATTACTTATTTTTTAATTATCTTTTGTCTAATTAAATAATCTTAATTCATTAGTATTATTGGCAACATATTTCTCTTATTTAATTTCTTCATTAACATTTAAAAAGTTTAGTTACTTTATCTTAATTTCTTACATCTTGCTCTCTAAATCATTAATTGTTTAATCAAGTGTAACCATTTATTAATGTATATTACTCAATGAGGCACAAAATGATTCATCATTTAATTCAACTTTATTTGACAATTCAACATTAGTACTTGGTAATGCCCTTTGTTAACGAAAGCTATATTCTTTTTACTCTCCTAATAGTTCATCAAAAGCAACAACATAATTATTAACTTTAGTAATTTTAGAAGAATCATTGTTTTTTCGATTACTTTATCTTAACATTGATCTTGATTGTCTCATACTTGATTAATTAAATTAAGATCCACTCCAAACAGGTTCGTATCTATATGATTTTCTAGGAGTAACAGCTTAACATAAGTTTTATCTAAATGGAGTTCCAGATTGTAATTCATAATACTCCTCTTAATCAATGTAAGGTTGTTTTCTGAACATTTTATTATTATTCACTAAAATATGAGCTTATTTTTGAATAAAGAATGTTTAACTAAAATTTCAGTGTGTGAGTACTTTTTTCACTTAATTATTTATATTATGTATTATGTATAAATCATCATTCTGATAGTTTTTGATTGATGTATTCAATTAATCTATCAACGATATCAATTTCAGTGGTTCTAAGATTAGGATAGAAAATACCTGCTAACTTTTTGGTTATTGTATTCTTCATTTTATAAATCGTTAATTTTATTGGCATCTTGAAGATTCAATTAAGTTACTTCAACAATGGCATTAAAAATGTTAATCAAACCATCTAATTCATTCAATCTTGATTAAATTTCCTTGAGTCTATTATTGGCAGTAGCTAATGAAACTTAAAGTGTTTATTTTTCATTCTTTAAATCATCACCTAATCTGGTAAGATTTTCAACTTAAGTTTTGTGATTGGCTTCTAATTAATCTTATCCCTCTTAAAGAGCAGTGATCAATCTAGCAACTAAACTCAAAACATTATTCAATGTTTCTGGATTTACTTTAGTTGTCATTTCTGCTAATCCTTCAATAATTGGTTAGAAAAGTGTTAATGAACTTTTCTTGGTATGTGCTTCCAATATTTCCTTAATCTTTTAGAAGTTCTCTTTAGTTTAAATGAGATTGGTCTTAGTGTCTTATCTAAAAATGATATTATATTTACGTCAATTAAATTAATGATGCTCCTTCACCTCTAAGATTTAATAATAATCTTTAGGCTTCTTTACAAGCAAGAATAGCATCACTGTAATCTTGATACTTTGTAGCAAAATCATTATTTTCAGCATCTAATCTACCTTAAGCATCATTGCTTCCTCTACTGTTTCTATCAAGAGCAGCTTAGTCTTCCTTTACTCTTGTTTAGAGTGAAGTCAATTCATTATTCAAACTAGATTACTCTTATCTAGCATTGTCAAGGTCTGCTTATGCTTATTCCAAAGTTGCTTGTAATTTGGCAATGTCAACTTATGATGCCCTTGTGAATGTGGCAGATTCTTAATCCTAAAGTTAGGTAAGTGCAATCAATTCATCCTTAATTTATTAAAGAAGTTGTTTAAGTTCGTTTAATGATCCACCTGTTTTCATGTTCACACTGACCAAATTGATCATTGATGATCCAAAGGGGTGATCTGCATAATTGGACAATTTTTAAGTTAGGTCTGTGACTGTTGAGGCACTTGCGACCAATATTATGGCTAGAAGCACAGCTGATTTCATTTATATTAATAAAAACAAAAACGAATATCTCATGGAATATTTAATTAGTGAAGAATAAGACTTAATTGAGCAAATAGAACAAACTACACAATAACCTATTGAATAAATTGTACATTCAGAACATACAGAAGTTCATACTATTGAATATATATGTTATCCATTCTATTTAGGATTGTTATGTTTACTCTGTATATTGATTAATCTTAATAAGAGAAAATTTAGAAAGAGGTAATATTTTCTATAATCATAGATATCGAGTTGATGAAATATTTTTATTCATTGCTGTTTATCTATTTAATGTACTAATCACTTGGAATTTCTTTGATTTTTTCGACAAAATCCCGCGATTTATCATTACATTAGTAATTATATTTGGAATTCAACACTATGTTGGAAGAATGCAAATAGTAGGTGTTACTGGAGGTATAGGATGTGGAAAAACTACGATTTCAAAATATTTTAATGAATGCCTAAAAGTTTAAGTGATAGATTGTGATTAGATATCAAGAGATATTGTTGAACCTGGTAAACCAGCATATCAATTAATTGTTTAAAGATTTGGCACAGGTATTTTAGCAGGAGAATAAGAGGGCCAGCCAATTGATAGAGTATAATTAGCAGCAGTAGGTAATTAAATAATATTTAAAGAATAGTATTTGAAGATAAATAAAAGAGAAAGCAATTAGAATCAATAACAAATAAGTACATATTCAAGGAAATTGTTAAATAAATTTGGCAAGTTTGCTTTAAAAATAAAGATTAATATGTTGTGATTGATGCACCATTACTTTTTGAAAGCAAAGTACTTGAATACTTCTGTTTTCCTATTATAACTGTTGTAGTTACTAGTCAGGAGGAAATCATTAAAAGGTAAATTAAATATAATAATTATAGAGTTTAAGCTAGAAGTGGATTGAGTGCTGAATAAATACTTTAAAGAATAGAATCATAAATGAAGGCAGAAATAAAAATTAAAAAATCAGACATTGTTATAACAAATGATAAAACAGAGAAAGCACTCATCAGATAAATTTAAGATAAAGTTTTCGAGTATTTAATATGACAAATTTTAATTTTATATATTTATATCATCTTCTTTATGGTCTTGATTAAAATGTTCTGTAGTCTAATTCTTAGCTTGGAGTATTTTCAAATACTTTTTCTAATCTTTAATCCAATTTATCATCAAATAGTTTTAAAACTTCAACACTCTTTAGAGTATCTTCGAGTTAAGCAACTGATCTAGCTCCTGTAATAGCAACATTAATATCTTTATTTCTCATTGTCCAAGCAATTGCAAGTTATGCTGATGTACAACCTAATTCTTTTGCTAAATTAGATAACTCCTTTAAGCCCTCAATATTTCTAGGGTTATTGGCTAATTATAATATTATTAAATACTGAATTTATGTAAAAATCTATTACTTGCTCTATCTTTCGTCATCCAACCATTATCTTTTCCACATCTACTATTCTCTGGAATACCATCTAAATACTTTCCTGTTAATAATCCTCCACATAATGGACTATATATGGTTGTTCCATATCCATAATGTTCATATAATCCAACAAAATCAACTTCGAATTTCTTTCTATCAAGCATGTGATACTCTCCTTATTCAGCGATTGGTCTTATCAGATCATGTTAGTCAGCATAGTTAATAGCTGACTGAATCTAAGCAGCATTCCAATTACTTGTAGCCCAATAGTAAGCCTTTCCATCTTCAATAATTTAATTAAATCCTCTGACTACTTCTTCAATTGGAGTGTCTTAATCATATTAGTGAGCATAAATAATATCTACATTATCTAATTGTAGATTATTTAAGCTAGTATTAACTCCCTCTATTATGTGTTTTCGATTTAATGTGGCCATTCGATTAATACCAAGACCTAAGAATAAATAGTAACATTTACCTCCTGGTTTTTAGTTCATAAATATTTTAGTCGTAATTACAAGCTTTTCCCTTGGCAAATTGAGTACTTTGATAGATCTTCCCAATTGTTTTTCAGACTCTCCGTATTGATATCTAAAAATATATTAAGAATTAAGAACATCTCAGCTGTATCGAAAAAATTAATTCCTGCTTCGAATGCTCTTTTAATGATGGCAGTATTGACTTCTTCATCTTCAGGCTAGAAATTCACCATATTTCCATATCCCAATTATGAAACCAATAACCCTGTATTTCCAAGTCTATTATATTACATTTATTATAATATTATTTATTCTTAAATAATTTATATATACTATTGTTGTTTTATGAATAATTATTCATTATTATTAATTCTTCTATTTTAATATCAATCTTCGTAATATAAACAAAATTATTAGTAAAAATATTCCAAAAAAACAATAAATTGTCAATGATATATTAGATTATGTTTCATTTTAAACAATAAATATTATATCAAAATCCAATACAGATAAGCTATTTCTAGCTTGTAGTTAAATGGTTAAATTTCCTTTTTCAGGCTAAACCTCTTCAATATCTAATTCAAAATTTAATTGCCCTATATAAATCT
>JMSD01000003.1:448964-650860 GCA_000715435.1 Paramecium caudatum
TTTGCTGTATCAACGATTAATTAACAAAATTATGTCTCAAAATCTGAGTACTCGCTTTTTCTATGAATTATTTATATAACTTTTCCCTCATCCTAAAATTCTAATGTGGAAACATATTTTATGAAATCATTATTTAACTCATAATTTTGCAATGGAGCATCGAAATTATCTTCTCTCTCAATCAAAATGGTATCTGAGTTTTCAGGTAAAATGAGCTAATCTTCTAGAAAGTATCTTTCAGAGCATAATTCTGCCCAACTTACTTTTAACAATTTCAAAATCAGAATAAATTTAAACATAAATATTAATTTTCGAGAAATGTAATTAACAATTATACTTATATTTTTATAACTCAATTTCATCTTCTTTATGGTCTTGGTTACCAAGTTCTAAAATCAAGTTCTTAAGTGGGGGTATTTTTGAAGACTTATTCCAATCTTTGATCAAGTTTTTCATCGAATAACTTTAATACTTCAACACTTTTGAGAGAGTCTTCCAATTAAGCCACTGACCTTGCTCCTGTGATGGCAACATTAATATCTTTGTTTCTCATGGTCCATGCCAAAGCCAATTAAGCTGGGGTACAGCCTAGTTCTTTAGCTATGTTCACAAACTATCTGAGTCCTTCAATATTTTCAGGTTTGCTTGCTAATGATATTATTTAAATTTACAGTATCTTGATAACAAATAGCTAGTTAACTATTTAGTAAGCCAACCATTATCTTTTCCACATCTACTATTTTCAGGAATTCCATCCAAATATTTTCCTGTCAAAAATCCACCAGCTAATGGACTATAAATGGTAGTTCCATATCCATAATGCTCATACAATCCAACAAAATCCACCTCGAACTTTTATCTATCCAAAAGATGGTATTCTCCTTATTCAGCTATGGGACGAATGAGGTCATGTTGGTCAGCATAATCGATGGCCTATTGAACTTGTACTGCATTCCAGTTGCTTGTGGCCCAATACAGAGCCTTACCATCTTCAATCACCTAATTAAATCCCCTAACCACTTCTTCTATAGGTGTATCTGGATCAAAAAAATGAGCATAAGCAATGTCAACATAATCCAACTGCAAGTTGTTTAAACTGTGATTTAAGCCCTCTATGATATGTTTCCTACTCAAAGTTACCATCCTATTGACACTATTTCCTATTGATTAGAATTTAGAAAATACCTCCTGGAGTTTGATTTCCGAAAAATTTTGTAGTAATAACAAGTTTTTCTCTTGGAAGCTTCAGTGCCTTTATGGATCTACCCAATTATTTCTCAGCCTCTCCATGTTAGTAGCTAAAATAATATTGGATTTTAGAACAATTCAGCAGTATCGAAAAAATTGATTCCAGCCTCAAATGCTTTTTAGATGATTGCTATATTGACTTCCTCATCCTCTGGTTAGAAGTTAACCATGTTTCCAAATCCTAGTTTTGAAACTAACAAGCCTGTATTTCCTAAACGATTGTATTACATAAATAAATTCTGTATTCCTAATCAATTCAATTTTGGATATATTTTGAGAACAAAAAGCTTTTTTGATGAATACTGCTAGGGAAATAATAGAAAAAAATATTCAATTTATAATAATGTTTAATATACAAATGAAAAAAACAACATACACTGCCCAATTTAATATTGAACATTCGAATATTCTCCAAAAGCACAAATATGTTTGCTTATGATATAATTTCCATCCCTCCTTTTGTTTTAGAGATTATTCTTTTCTAAGCATGAATGGAACAAACATAAATATCCATGAACTTAGGACTATCAAATAACTTAAAGCATTATTTGTTAATAAAGCGAATGATAAGTAAATTAAGATCTCACCTGTATAATTTGGATTTCTGTTAAATTTAAACATTCCATTATTAATAAGTCCTTTTTTTTCTTTTAATATATAGTATTTTTAACAATCACTTGCCATCATTATAAGCAAGCCAAATACATAAATAGAAATAATTATGCAAACACTTTATGGCTTCGGACTATTAACTCCATAACCTGCAATTTAAAGAAAAGAAATAATCCAATAAGCAAATAAAACTCCACTACCTCCTATGGCAGATGGAATAGTGGTATATTTTTGAAAATTAACATCTGGAAAGGTAAAGTCCTTCACCAACCAAATAATGCCATAGCTTCCATGAAGTGCTAACTTTTGTTAACTTGAATGAATACGTATAAATAGGCACCCAAAGAAAAATTCTGAAAGTAATACATCAAAATCAAAATATATGGTAAGGTGAGAGCTTTAAAAAAGTTGACTATTAATCTTATTTGAATGATTTTTGGCCCTCCTAAAAAGTCATACATGCAATAGTCAATAAAAGCAACGTAATTACTCAAGTATTTATTCATTATTAAAAATTTATTTCGAAGTAAAAATATCAAACCAAATAAGTTTACAATTCTGCCGATACCCATTTATAATGTTTGTTGATAAGATTGTTATTGTTTGATGTATGAAATTACCAAAAATATGATTCTTAATGATTATATATATTATCATAATGGATCTGGATGCTCGTAGGCAAACTCTGGTATCTGATCCAAGTTTTCCACAACTTTTTTAATGGCTGGATAATCATCAACATTGACTAAATATGATACATCATCCCCTCTCACAGCTGGATATAAAAAGGCATCTGCAACAGTGATTTCATTTCCAAAAGCATAATCGCCACCATGCTTTTCAATCATTGTATTTAAAGCTAAGTTAAAGGGGTAAGTACCTGTGAATCCTCTTCTAAGGAATGGTTCCGATATTTCTAATCTATTTATATCTTAGACATAGTTATGAATATATTTATAAAATCTTGAGGCATGATATGGATGAATTCCACTATTGATTGTCTCACACATAGATCTATGATTATATTTATCAATACCTAACTACAGTCTTTTCTGCTAGGGTTTTAGGGAATAGATTGATCCTTGGAAACTCTTCCTCTAAATATTCAGCTATAGCCATGCTCTCATGAAGTAATTATCCATTTATTTCAATAGCTGGAACAGTCTACATCTAATTAATCCAATACTTAATGTGGGTTGATTTAGGAATACATAGCCGAAAGTTGCTCAGCTTTTGGCAAGTTCACAAAGAAGGGTTGGAATTGTAGTCGTTTCATCTTCAATAAGATACTTACTCTCCAAGGAGCTGAGTATCCTCTGTAAGTGTACAATCTGATTGCTAGTCTTGATGTTGACATTTAATATATAATGTAATTACAGTAAATCACTTTTTGTTATTCTGATTTTACACTAAAACTGAGCAGTTCTCTATTGTTTATCTCTCTGCATTGCCCAATGTTAGAGATCCAGTTTGATAGTTATTCATTACTATCTTATGATACGTTTTAAAAAGAAGTATTAGAATTTGAATACCAAAGTCCATCGAATATTGTTGTAAACTTTTTTGTTGCAACACTACTTCTTTTTCATCTTCCTTATTAAAGATTTACTCAACATTAGCACATACAACCCTTGAACGTTATTCTTGGAGATATTATTTACATAAATGTAGAGGAAATTTAGATAATTTGTCAATTTATTTTTCCAATAAATCAAGGATCTTGTAAATAGATTATTTCTTTTTTATTAATTCTGACAACAATACAGAACTATTGTTTTCTAAAGTCTTCTATCTTTTAGTACTCATTGATCTAATGGGAGAAGATTGAGTACTTGAAGTTCTGCAATATTCAGTCAAATTTTATTGAGATTATTGTTTATGAATTTAAGATTTCTTAGTCACATAATATAACTCTTTAGTCAAACTTATGTTGTGTACAATTTATTGCTGTTTCTCAGTATTTCTTAGTGCTTTAAACAATTGATCCCAACCCCATCTATCCTTTTCTTCTTTACCCAAGCAACCTATAATGATAGTTCGAGTTTGTTAATCTATTTAGGGTTTTAGAGGGAACTTTAGAGGATCATGGTCTAACCTATGTATTAATTCCACAACATTAGTAGAATGCCATGGAGTGACCCTAAAAATCAATTCATAAAGTATGAGTCCCAGCGACCATATATCAGATTTACTAGTATAGGGTTATCGTTTTAAGATTTAGGGAGCCATGTATAGAGGTGTGCCTACCAATGAAGACATGGTAGAATCCATTTGAACTCGTTTTGCAAATCCAAAATCAGTGATTTTAAAGATGCCATCTTGGAGTAAAATATTAGCTGGCTTTAAATCCCTATGCACTATACCATTCCTCAAAAGTTCTTGTAACCCATTCACTATTTACTTAAAAATGGAAAGAGCCTTATCTTCGTTTAGAGTTCTAGCTCCCAAATATGCCTTTAAATCGCCCCCATTGCAGAACTCAGTAACAATATACACATTATTTGTACTGTGAAATACATCAAGCAATTTCACAATATTATCATGATTTAGAGATTTCATTATTTCTACTTCCCTTTTTATCTACTAAGACGTGTAGTCATTTCTAATGATATCATTACTAATTATTTTGATTGCCACGGCTACTTTAAAATGTTAAGTACTTTTATCCGTATAAATATCCCTCCCCATAAATACATGAGCATACGCCCCTGATCCTATTTGTGCATCGTATAAGAATTCGTAGTGTTTCACTCTTTTCTTGGATTTAACTCTTTCACTTTGCATATTTCAAAATAAATTAATTTTAAAAAATTATCATTGTTTCTATTGTTCACCATCACTATCTTAATCATTTTCAGAATCATCATCCGATTCAACTTAATCTGTATTTTATAATTTCAGGATTGTCTCATGAAAATCATCATCCTATGGATCACCAAAAAGGAGTATTTTGCTCTAATTTGTCTTGTAATTAGGGTATTCCTAATTTAATGGTATAAGTTACATTCATAACTTAGTAAACAAGAGACCAAGAATTTTATTCACTTTACAATTCTTATTGGCAAGAAGCACATTTGTCTTTAAACTACTACCTCTATGTGCACTAAGAACAAACATCTTCAAACATTAATCGAACTTAGAATTCTTTACTAAACTTCTTATTCTTGAAAGTAGAATCAGGATCTAATTCTTATAATTGAAAAAGTATTTGACTATCATATATTTGTAAATTTACTTTGATTCATCAACCATGCATGTATTGAAAGCTAATCTAAACATGAATTTCTATCTTATGCTGCCATGATGAAAGCACTTTATTAGAATATCGCCAAAAAATGTCAAATTTAAAGGCAACGTAAATTCATTTTACTTATATTCATAATTTTTGGATTAGGCTTCTTGCAACCCTCCATATATTCTATATTGTAATAAATTGTTACTTTCTCATATCCTTCACAGTATAAACATCAATGTAAGGTTTACTAGAGTTACCAGACATTTTTGGAGAGGGCCTAATTTTAAGCAAAACTAGTACCCAACAAAAGTGATGGCCACCAATTTTTTGAGTTATGCACAATAATTCGGGGATTTGAATATTTAGTAAAAGTATCCAATATACCGGATTTATGAAGGCTGTGTTACACCTGACTTAGCTTTATTAAATCTCTTTTTGGAATAGTAAAGACGAGCTTCATCTGGATTGGCTGCCCTACCACTATAGAGTAAATAACAACAAATTAGAGTTCCAGTTCTACCTTTACCTGCCTGGCAATGGATGATGGCAACGTGGTTGATGTCTTCATTGAGAAAGGTGTCCACTTTCTTACAAACATCAAACAACATATCGATTGGTGGTGAGTGGTGATCTTCCCAAGCAAATTCTAAGATCTCACATAATCGCAATTTATACCCTCTTGTCACCAAATTTATCATAATTGTATTTTCTGTTACTTAAATTGTAGAGCATGTACTTGTCACCATGATGTTCCTGAAGAAATTTAACAACATCATCTATGTTGTTTCGGAATGTGCTCTCGAACCCTGATGCAGGAAATGACATAGCAATCACTCTATTTGTAATGTATGTTAGATCTAAATTGTATTGCCCATTAATAAATCGGACTTTTTAGCCTGAGACTAATTCCCTGAAAAAATTCATTAATTAAATTTGTGATTAAATTTACATCCGCCTAGGAAAATCCCTGTAATGTAGTTTAATACTAATTCAGGAATCCAAGCTAGGCAACATTGACTTCTCATATACCAATATTGATGGAATCTAAATATATTTTTTCGATAACGGATTTGAGAATACAATCTCATTAATAAATATTATCAATTTCGAATTCTTGACAGCAAATGTGGCCCTCATCTCCGCACACATAGCAAACCGCATCAGAAGTGCTTAGAGGTATCTTGAAAGCAATTTTTTATTGTAATAATTGACGTTACTTTTTAATGAGTTTGTGCTTAAGAACACTCACTAGATAGTAAATTTTTAACCTTTATATTCCTGCTCTCTTATTTCAAAACAATCATTGGTGGTTTTTTGGGCAACAGGCTTTTGCAGAAATATTATATGTACTTTGATCGGTGCGGACTTCTTTGCATACATGAGAAAATTTAATTAATTGTTTATAATCACTTCAATTAGTCTCTAATTTATTTATGCAATTCACTCGAAGGTGTGAGCTATTCACAATTGTAATCCAAATAATCCATGAATTCACTATCTTTAAACCAGTCCCCCAATCCACATTGAATGTATTATTGGATAAAATCTAAGCAGAGTATATTCAAGAAATCAGACTCCAAGATTAAGATTAAAGTGTCTACCAACCTTAATGCAAGAGGATTAGACAGCCGATCAAAGAGTTACTAATAATTTTCATGTGACATCAAGAATCTAAGTAGATACAGATCATCTCCTTCCTGTAAAAGTAATTCAACTGCCTCCTCAAGCAGACCATCTGATTCTAATCTCATTGCCTTCTACCATACATTGAGATTAGGTTAATGGATTATGTTAGTATAATCAACAGTTTGTTCTAATTAATTTTCCATTATTGCTTATTTTATATCCTACTTTGGTTATTGATTCTATCTCTAATTAACAAAAACTTGTCCTCCACCTGATCCACTCTGTTTTTTAAGAAAACCAGGAGAATTCTCAAGTTCAATCGGCATTGGATTTACATCATTATCAATTTACATTTTCAATCTCATCCATTCCTTTAGAGCAGCACGAGCTGCATTTTATACTGCTATTACTCTATCTCTTGTAGAATCCTCCAATACAATTATAACTTAATCATGTAAATTACCTAATACAATTTTGAAATTAGAATTCTAATATTAATTCGCTATCAATTTCATTAAATTTAGTGCTCCAACTCGAGTCTAATTTATATTAAATTATACTCTATAATTAAGTTTCTGATTATTGATTCCTTATAATGTTTTATCAATCACTGAAATCTACTAATTTGTAAAACTTTAAATTGCTACTACTTTAACAATATGAAACATTGATGTATAAATTCCTGAATGATCGATTTGTTATTTCTTTTTTAATATTAAGTAATACCAGATATAAGGATAAAAAGTCTTTAACAATTTCTTTTATAAATGCTGTGTCCTATGCAGTTGCAATTGTATCTAATAGCTGTGACAATACCACTGTAGCTGTCTCCTAAGTTTAGCGACTACCACCTGATCCAATAAGATTACTCATAGTGGTATAGAGCAGCAATACTCTTTATTAAAGGGGTCTTTTAAAGAGGTTCTTAATGTAAATATTGGACCAACATTCACTACAAGCTTATTACACAGTTTAATGAGAATCCTATAAATAAAACTATAACTAACATTAAAGTATTTCAGAATGATCTCAATCATTTTATATATGTCTTGTATAGTTATATTCTCCCCATAAATACCAACAATTATGTTTATAGTTTTAACGATGCTATCATTTCCTTTATCATGTGTAGGTGTAGAAAGACATGTTATAAGTAATTATAGAGACGTTTGAGATTAGTTTTACTGTATGAGAGAAAAGATGTTTTGATAAGCAATTTACTTTGTACTCAAATCATTCAATTTAGCAAGCCAATGCTAAAATTGTGTGCGCAAATCATACTAGCTTAATGGTTACGCTTTCTGCAGATACTGTAATACAACTTTCTACTTTTAATCAGATCTTGACTCTATTTGTTTCTTCATATCTCTTAATGCTTTTAGAGATGTAAAAGCATCAAATTCCTCTAAACTCATATTTTAATAAAGTTAATAATTTCATTTCATCTTGTCCAACTAATTAAGGTACTTTAGATGTTCCCTTTCTAAACGAGCTATTTCATCATCAAATGGATCAGTGTTTGGTGCACTTTTTTTAACAACAGTCTCTTCCTTCCTTTTAGGTGGTGGTGGTTTAGGTATGTTTTTGGCAAATTCCATTGCTTTGGTTCTATGTAAATTATCAAAATACCTAGAATTAGCTTCAAAATGTTTCTGTTCCCTGACTTTAGTAGTAATAATATTAGCTGAATTGAATTGTCTAACCTGTTCTGCAAATTCCTGTCGTTTTAACATCTTCTCCTTCTCTTTGTTCCACTCCTCTCCACTTAGATTGGGTCCCAAACCTCCCAACTTGGCATTAGCAGTTTTCTTCATTGTCTCATAATCTTTAATAGTGTATGGTTTGTAGCGTTATGACTCATCAGATTGAAGTTACTATTTTGCTGATTTAGATCTTTGTTCCTACTTTTTAGATGGCTCTGTTTAGGGTACTGGTTGTATTTCAAAATTCTGATATTGATTGAAGTATTGTTATTGGCTTAAGTATTGTAGGGAATCATGGATTTACTATTGTGGTTAGTAAGGATTGTGTGAATAGAGTGGAGCAGTCATATGTGCTTATTGAGTGTAGTGGATATTGACTTGTTATAGTGGTTGATGAATTGGTGGTCTGTTGCTGTTGCTGGGCACTTGCATATTCGTATAGTCCTTCTATATTGGTTGTTAACAAGTGTTCAATACAGATTCCAATCCTTACCTACCCATTACTGTAGTCTTCCCTTTAAATCTCTCTTGGAAGGTGGCCATTTGTTACAATATTATAATTAATGTAAGCACCCTCTCTTACAGTATGCGTCACTGGAGCAGCAGGATAAATTGCATACAGTTTCATTCCATTACTCCTTAGTGGTCAAGTGTTCCCAAACACTAGAATCAATCTACGCTTAATGGATATTCCTAAGATGGAACCTGTCTTAAAAGGAGTTGTAATGGAAATAGAAGACTGTGCATACCCTTAATTAGGGGATTTATAAACAGGCTCAAATCCTAGAGAGTTATTTAAAGACTGTGACGTGATAGGTAACAAATTTCCTAATCTTTAGTATTTTTGGGAGGATTCCCACGTCTGCCAGGAATGGAAAGAAAAGACCTCCTTCAAAAGAACTCAAACATTTTTAAAGAGCAGGGAGAAGCACTATAAGAAGTAGGAAAGGAAGATGTGAAATGTATTGTAGTAGCAAATCCAGCCAATACCAATTGTTTAATTTTAAGTAGATACGCTAAAAAGTACTGCTAATTTTAAGTGATAGAGTTCCACGACAAAATTTTACATGTTTGACCCGTTTGGATTAAAACAGAGCGTATGCTTAGGTAAGTCTTACTTTGGGTAAACCATTCTAATCTTTGTCAAATATCATTATTTGGGGCAATCATTCCACTACTCAGTATCCATCAATTGAACACGCTACTTGTGATGGACAACCATTCACACTACCTGACACTGATAAATTCATTGAAAGAATTCAAAAACGAGGAGCAGAAGTACTAAACGCCAGAGGAAACAGTAGTGTATTTTCAGCTGCTAATGCAGTCAAAGGTATATTATGAATTGAGTAGACCACCTTAAGGATTGGTTCTTAGGAAGAGAAGATACTCTATTGTCCTTGGGAGTACTGAGTAATGGTGAATATGGTATTGCTTAAGGATTATGTTTTTCATTCCCAGTGAAGTGTTTGGGAGCATTCAAATATGAAGTTGTCACAACCCTACAATTAAGTGACTTTTCCAAAAATAAGCTCAAGGTTACTGAGGAAGAGTTATTATAGGAATAATAGATGGCTGAATAAATTTGATTCATTTAAGGATTTACAAAAGGAAGATTTTATATATATTAAGGTTTCATTATTTCTAAGCTACGAACTTTGACTTCGTGTAGAATCGTACTCTCTTCTTCGAAGTAGATTAGATACGTCTTTCTGATTATGGTCTTAAAATTCCCTTTCGAGATTCTCTTGTTTCTGTTTTTATTGAATTATTTAGACTATTGAGGCTGTCCTTCTTGTTTAAAGATTTAGTTTATAAGTCAATTAATTCATTGTTCTCTATCATATTGAGGTTTTCACTAAATGAGTGATTGTTCTCCAAGATTTCATCATCGATAAATTCTTTAGATTATTAGACTAAGCATTTAGAAATATCCCGTTTTGATGGGCAATGAGTGTACAATTTAGAGTTTATTTGCATAGGATAGGCATGAAGATCAAAATTGTTGAGAATAAGTTAAGGAGAGTGTTCGAAATTGTGTTATCGATATGAGCAGGAAGTTCCCATTAAAAATATTTAATAATTTTTGTGTTATGTTTGTTTTCAAATGTCTGGGAGTGGTTAATTGCATCCAGACCATTTGTTCATGACCTTCTTTCCATCCTTGATATCAAACCAAAGATCTCCAATAATACCGATGTCTCTCAAGAATTTACCTCCAGGAGTATGGTAATCATTCCAAGTATCAGTATCATCAGTATCCTATATGTTATATTTGTAATTACTTCACTATCTGGGAAGTTAAGGGGAGGTGGATGAGTAATTCTCCAATGATCTTCATCTGGATATCTCTGGTACAAGAACTCGGCCCCTTGAGGTTGTTTATGTATGCTTACAGAAATAAATAAATGGAAAGAGGGACATCACAAACCAAGGCCACATAGGTCCTCTCTTCCTGAAATGTTATGTTCTGAAACTCTCTGTTTGGAAATCGCAATCCTCAGATTCGTAATCGAACTCGTGATTCACGTCTGCATCTTAGTCTTGCTGAGCTGCTGTCAAGTGGAACATTGGTGGAAGCACTTATTTATTTTCTGGCTTAAGGAGTAGGCTTGGGTCGTACAAGTGATTCTATGGAAGTGCAAGGGATGGGTTGTATGGTTCTAATTTGCCTTCAAATGGCCACACGTATGTCTTTGGATCAGGACAGCCAATATTCTTGGTTGGAATCTTATAATCCGGATTGTAATGGGGATCATCCCTCCAATCATAGGGCTTACCATGGGCCTCATTATAGTTGACCCCTGGATAATACATGTATCCAGGTCCCTCTGTCTCTTAGTCATACACTTACATTCGAAATAAGTATTGAGATTCTTATGGTCAAGGAATGATGTAATGGTATTGTATTCAACTGCTGGTCTGCTGCCATGATGACCATGGTGTGAGTCATGATGAGAATCATGATGATCATGATGATCGTGATGGGCAAATGGATTGGGGACCTTTGTAGTATTGGCAAATGTCTGGATTGTGAGCAGGCGTAGCAGTTTAGGATGGAGTGCTCTAGAATGAATCATTTTTTAATTTTAATAATAATCGGATTTGCTTCAATGATGAGTTGTCTATTCACCATGTTTTTAGGCAACTGCTCTTTTTGCTTCTTATTCCACTCTTTCAATAAATCCTTTTCCTTCTGCATTAATTTATTAAATATGAGTGTTCTATTCCTCGTAAACTTCTGTAATATTGCTCAAATATCCCTTCTCTCCTGGTGTAATTCTCAATTTACCCATATCACCAGTAATACCTAATATTAGAAAGAAAATCACTCAAGTCCAAAAAATGTTTAACCATAGTAGATCTCTCTTTAATTACCTTTCTTGGGAAATTAAATGTTGGATTCTTTAGATGATCAGGTTAGATGTTCCAAAATCTAGGCTCAAAAAGGACCTTATCCATGAAATAACAAGCAACGAATGCAGCAAATATGAATCTGGCATCAATAACAAATTGTTTAGCTGCTTGTTACATAGATACCAAGTATGCCTCATCTTTAATCGTATATAATCATTACTTTAATTAATGAAATATTCTGGCATAACTCCGCAGTAGAACCATAAATTTGTATCAAATACATCCATCTAAGATTCAATAATAGGTTACTCTTCTCTTGTGTGTGTAGGGTATTGTGAGGGGGACGTCAGGTCTATCCCATCCATGGCCTCCTCTGATTGCCACGCATTTTGTTACATTCCTCCTCATTATGACTCTAAACATTATTAAATTTTATATATTAATTATAACACTTCTATGTTTATATAAAAACGGTATATTAATATTAATGAAGAGTGTATTGCTTATCCTAATGCTCACTCAAATGGCATTATGCAGCCCTAAGAAGATAAACACTGATTTTTTGAATTTGCTAAGCTCAAAAACTAATGTTATGAGCTCATAGGACGCCATTCAATCAGTGTTAACTCTCCTTGAAGATTTACAAGGTGCCAACGTTGAATCCCAAGAGAAGGCTGACTTCACATTTTAACGTTTCGAACAAGCCATATTAAGTGATATCAACGAGTTCTCAGGAATTGTAAACGTAAATTCCAAGAGTGCCGCCTCTGCTTAATCAGACTTAGAAGCTGTCGAGTAATTGTTATCATGAATGTAGTCTCAAGATCCAGTAAACCACAGACTACTTGAATTGGAACAATAAGAGATACAAGGCCAATGAAGTTAAATTGGAAAATCTTGCAGAGTAATATATCTCAATATCTAGATAACGTTGCGAAGCCAATGCTCTTTTCATTGACACCCTCAGAGAGTACAAGAATGCACTTTCTGTCCTTGACTGGGTTAGAAGTGATGCTCAAAGTAAACAAACAACTCTTGTCGAGAAAAGCCACGTTGGAGACTATGCTGAAAAGTTAAGCAAGTATGCCAACCTCTTTGAGGAACAGGCAGTTCAAGAATTTGTTAAATTGGGTGATGATTAATCAACTTTCCATGCACAAAGAGGACAAGAGTTAGCTTAAGTAATGACAAAAGATGTAGTTGGAATTGTTCAATCCCTCATTGAAAAGTTAAGAGACACAATCAAAGGTTTAGAGGAATAAGAAATCTTATCCGCAAATGATTTTGCTGATTTCAAGACCAATCTATTAGCTGAATAAGAATCCCTCAAACAAGAATATGATGCCAAAGCTAAGTTCCTTAATTCTCTGTAAAACGACAAGGAATTGGCCCAAGATATTTTGACCAAGAAAAAGGAGCTCCAAGAATAGAGCATGAGGATTCTCAGCCTCACTCAAGGTAATTTGTTTGAATAACAAGCAAGAGGAGTACAATTACAAGAAGAAACTCTATAACAATGAAAAGGTGAAACGTCACGAGGAAAACCAATTACTCGAAGAATCCCTTCTTATTTACAGAGAGAAGATAGGAACAGTTAATGAGTATTTGAAAAAGAGAGTAAACGAATACATTGGTGACTCGTTGGTCGAAGAACACGCAGTAAGCAAGCAACAATCAGTACAACAAAGAAAGGGACAATGATATATATTAAAGCCTCCCTAATAATATTTATAAAATATGCTCCCTGAACAGATCCTCTAAACATTAAAACCAAAAGTTGGATAGTATACTCTATAAAGAAAGGAGTCATTTATTGATAAGTAGAGAAGATTGAGTGAAATGGAACGCTAATAAATCTTGTAAAAGAAACAAAGAGAAATGCAACTGTTTAGATAAACATTTAACTCAACTGGGTCATCAAAGGCTTCTTCAAAGCCTCGCACAAGAATACTCATTAAGACTAAAGGAGGAGGTTAACCTATTCCTTTAGAAGAATATCATAAATGCGTTACTACTCCTAACGCAATCAGAAGACATCAGTAATCTGTGAGTCAATCTTTGCCAAGAATCGAAACTGAACAGATAATTCCAGATACTCCTCAAGAACAACCTAAAGAATTATCAATTGAACAGTCACCTTAAATTGAGTAGTCACCATAACCTGAGACAGAAGAGGAACATTAAGAGTGTGTTATTGAATTACCCCAATCAGATTATGAATAATTTCTATTGCATTTAACCGGTATGATTTGTGATGATAAAAGATAGGAAAATGCATCTGTGCCATTTGTCCTTAAAATAAGTGTAAATGCAAATTTGATTATCAACCCCCGAGACCAAAGATTTCATGGCAATCTCATTACAATAGAGAGTTCAAACCAATGGAAATTAAAGATTAAGATCTTAAAATGAATGTAGACTCAGTTGGGAGGTATTAAGTTGCAGATCTCTGTAATTTCTAAACAACAATGGCCACTGATTATCGTTCTTTTGATATGCGTCCAATTGAAACAAGAGAGAGACCTGTTTATCGTCCTTCTATTGGATCAACCCCAATGACATCTTACAAAGTAATCAATACATAAAAATATAGAAATTTTTCATGGATTATGGAGATTTGCATTATGAATAATTCAAGCAAGGGCATTACAAAACTGTCATTCCTGAACTTAAATTCACATCTTAAACAAGTTATGGTAGCGAATTTAGGAAGTTACAATAAGAGGAAACTCCAAATTAGAAACCAGCTGATGGAAAACCGTTTCCTACAGTTGGCTTATTCTTAGGATAGTCAACAAACAAATCAACATATGATATCAAAACATAAGATAAACGTTATTTGGTGAGAAGCACACCAGAGGTAAGGGTACAATAAATTGTAGGTAGCTATGCGTACTCCATCATTCGATAAATAGTACATCAGCGTAACAAAGAAAGATTTTTGAGATTTAAAATTAGTAAATATGTCTAAAAATTCATTTTTTTTCTGGGGATGGTTGTAATTTTCGTTGGGTATTCTTTTAAGTTTATTGGTGTTATAGTTTGGAAAGTTCTACATCGAATTAATATCCATCAAATAAAGCTATTTATTTATATTATAATTACCTTAAACAGTATTTCTACGAAGCATCATTTAATTTTCTGATAATTAATCATCGCCAAGTTGTGTTTCTTCTGAAATTTAATTCTAAAAATCGAAATTATCATCAACAGCCTAATTAAAAATCATATTTACCCCTGGAACATAGAGAGCATTTAGTTTTTTCTTCAAAAGATCATCCCAAGGAAAACCCTTCAACCAAGGATGATGGAGAATTTCTTCAATACCATTGGCTCCTAATCTTCTTTCAGGTTTACGTTGTATAAGCTGCTTAGGGGACAAATAAATACTCCATTAACGAAATCCATTGCACTTTCATTCCACATGTTTGGTATTTCTTCTCTCTTCACTTAAACCTGTTTGGCCAAGATTTACTCACGGATATCCTATCTGGTTCTTCCATTATAAGGACGTCTACCCAGCATCAATTCATAAGTGATGACTCCCAAAGCATAATAGTCAGCCACTACTGAATGATCCATTCTACACATCACTTCTGGAGCCATATATCCTGGAGTGCCTGATGTATCTCCAGCATTGTTGCCCTTATTGATGCGAGCTATTCCAAGATCAGTTAGTCTAAGATATCCATCTTCTTCTAAAACTAGATTTTCAGGCTTGAGATCTCTATGAATAATTCCATGTTAGTGCAGATATGTTAGGGAGAGAAGAATACAACCAACAAAAAATCCTAAATAAATTGAATTGAATACTTGTTTATGCCTCAGAAAAACGACGCATTTTACCCAAATGGAAACGTAAGTCTCCACCTGTTAGTAGATCTATGATTAAATAGAGATTTTCGCGGTCTTAAAATGCATATAGCATATTAACGAGAAAGGGATGGTGCAAGTGTTCGAGTAAGTATTTTTCATTAAGAACAGAATTCACACTTCGTTTCTATATAATCTTGGCCTTAGACATCTCCTTAAGTGCATAGAGCTTCTTATTCTTTTTCATTTCTACTCTCCATACTCTTCCAAAACCACCTTTTCCTATTACATATAAGAATTTAAAGTGTTGACGACCAATAATCTCCTAAGTTTAACACTCCATTTAAGGTACAAGTTATGTTTTATCATTTACTTCGGATTTACGATTTTAACACTTTTTGGGTGAATTAGGGGCAGACTCTGAAATTGAATTGAGCACCTGCTCTGAACGTGACTACGAAGAATTGACTGAGTTAGCTGAATTATATTTGCTTGTGAGCTTCAACTTAAATGACATCTGAGTGCTGCTTAGCATACTTTTGCTTTCAACTTTCTTTGGCTTGCTAGGCATTTAGTATGAGTTCTCATAAAGTTACGAATTACTGAGGTTGCTTTTGCATACAAATGGTGCTGGGTGTTTCTTGGCAGAAGACTGCCGACTTTGATTCATCATCATCTGCTTCTATAAAAACAACTGATATTGTTTTTCACGATTTGGTGATTGATGAGCAGATATGGAACTTCCAACCTTAATCTCACGTTACAAAGGACTTTGGTTCACACGCTTTCTTCCACATATGGCACAGTGCTTTTAATTACATTGACACTCCCAAGTACTAGACTACTTTCGTACTGGAGGTTTGAGAGGCTCACCCTTGAAGCGGATCTTTGAGTTTAGTTATTGCTTGATCAGCAAATCACGCAGATTTTTGGCAGTAGTCTAATTCATTTTTATTTCGTTAATTATATGTATCACACTTGGCATTGCACTACTGTTTACCCATTTTGCATCAGAAACACCTTAGAGTCGTCCTATTGCCATTAAATTGTCACTTATTAGAGAATTTACTATCTCACATTGAAATCCTTTTACGGCTTACCCTGTATTCCTATAATAGCCCCAAAAAATCTAAATTACATCATTTATACCCTGTAGATCCAACTTTCCATATCTTGATCTTCCAATCTGTCTCACTGAAACTTGCTAACTACTTCCCATTATGATCAAATTCCAAACAGTTCACTTATCCAGTGTGTCCATCCAATACTCTCCATTTTACAGCTGTCCTCAAATCATAAATGATTATTTATGTATCACCTATTGCTATTTTTTGTGTTTATTAGTGAAAACAAACACATTTAAATGTCTTACATATGGTATGTAGAGCATATGTAGCAGAACGATGACATACCTTCCTTAAATTTGGATTGTTTGGGTCTAGAGATTTTAGGATTACCTCCATAAGAAATGGTAACTATTTATTGATGTTGTTATGTTATGATTTTATGTAGCTTCTAATGATTTCTATAATGGCTGATGGATAAAGAAGATGAGTCTCAAGGTTAACTATATCCTTACGCAAAATATTTAGGAACTCTTGACTGTGTGATATTGCTACTTAAATGATACTTTTAACAGTAAGTTATCGCATACGCTTTTTCATTTCATCTGGTTATTTAGCTATTTCTCTCAGCACATTTATCATTTATTAACCAGATTGCTACAGAGCATCCTAATACTCAATTGCTGTATTGTAGTGGAAAAAAACAAAAAATAAATTCTTAAATAATTCACCAGGATTAATAGCATTACGAAAGTGTTGTTAAACATCAACAAATACCTTGAGCAATGGAGCACATAAGTGTGGATTGACAATACAATTTTTTAATGACAGCCCCTAAATTACTCGCCCTTTATATAGATCACCTTCCTTTCCTGTTAGTCCACTAATGTATGATTCAAGCATTAATAGTATTACTTCTACGTTTGAGAAAGGAGGGGCTGGAACTGTTGTTATATCATGTAGCTCTAAAAGCTCACGTACTATCTTATGCAATTAACCCATATCTTAGTCTGATTTACGTATCTGCGAGAGGATGAGATTACAAGCTGCATTCATCACTTCATTCGATTCATCTATTGTATATTGAGCAAGAAGAAAGATATCCATGGGTTAGAATTGTGGATCCAATAAATCCTTTTTCTTAGTAAGTAATTCTACAGTCTATATCATCAGTTAATTGAATAATTATGACTCTTTAGACAGGAAAGTCAAATAGTAGTGCATTAGAGACATGGCTCTTTGTGAAGTCAAATATGAAGAAGTACTCCAACCACGTTTTAGGGAAAAACTTATAGCATAACCCATTGATTGAATGCCCAAGAGAGGAGAGAAAGTTGGTCTCTGATAATTGAGAAATTGGTCAAGTTGAGGATTGGGTTCTACATCCCATGGATGCATAAGAGCGAAAAACCGACTCTACTATGCAAAATCATGATTCATTTTAAGATCCCACCATTCCATTTCTCCAATTGATGTCTCCACAAATTTGCACATATGAGTATTACTTTTAACTTGATTGTGATCGATAAGATACAGCATTTTTGAAGCCTACTCCTATTCAAATGTCCATGTTTTAAACATACCACCAACTTCATAAAGGCTTGGATAAGGGGACTAAAGTTTTATATAGTTATTGCGTTATTGAAATTCAAGTAAACAATATGTCTCACTGATAGATTTATTGAATTCCTTATTAAATTCATTTAAATTATGATGACCTACCATCTTTTCTTTTAAGATTTGTAATTTTTTCTCTACTTGAAATAGAGAATGATATGACTCAATTTTTATAGTTCTCACGTATCTTCCATTAAAATCATAAACTAAAGCCTCTCCATTACCCAGAACCACAAACCAATGATCAGCTTCTTGTTCATGGTAAAGTCCCAAGACTTGTTAATTTATGCCATGTAATTTCAATTTTATTAGTCCATTACTAACAATTAGAATTATGTTCTCCATAAGAATAGCAAGTTGAGAATATTTTTCTTAGGATGGAGCACTCTATTCTTCATAAGATTCATTTTATAGACGGTGAATACGAATAACTTTTCTTGCACTACTAGGCAAATACACTCTTGAAATAGGTTCTATCTCAACTATTTCAATTAATTTTTCTGCCAATCCTTCATTTTGAAAGGATTCACTACTTACAACTGCAAAAAGTCCACTTTCAGCACTAGCCAGCAAATATTTGTCTTTATGATAAATGAATGTAGTAGCAGTTCCATCAAGTTTAACTTTGTATATGAAGTATGTCTTGCTATTTTATAAGGGAAAACCATATAAACAGCCATCATTACATCCAAACCAATAGATACACTCATTCACATTAATGAAAGCACATGTGATCATAATATCAGGAGAAAGTACTTTGTTAAGGTTATATTTCTTTTAAAAATTTGTTGTAGTCATCATTTGAAGGTTTCTTAAGAGAGATCTATTATAACTGAACTTATAAGAATCAATAGGGGGAGCTTTACCTTAAAAGGATTCACTTTTGACCAAATCACATTCAGTATTTATGCTTCGATCAAAATCTCTAAATTTTATTTCACCACCATTTGAAAATAATGAAAGTTCTATCTTTACATCTTTTAAATTCAATAAACGCAGTTCTTCATCTTTGTATTGGTAAACTTTTTCATTCAGGATCAGAATTCCATTTGTATTCTTTTAATCCTATGAACCAGAAATTATTTCTTAAAAATTTAGTTGTACTCTACTCATACGAGTACCTGCAATCTTAGTAAATTAAAACTCCCTAAACCCATAAACGAAATCTGATTGTTCCTTTGTCTTATCCAATAAATAGAGTAAATCATCATAACGTATAGGTAGAACACTCCCATTTCTGGTATTTATATACAAGAACTCATCAGAATATGTAAGTGAATTAAACTTTTGATTATTCTTTGATTAATGCACACACAAAGACCAATTCGTCTAATATACATCAAAAACAAGGTAAAGGTTCCTATGTGTTAAAATACTAAGATGCTGCAACTTAGTATTATAACTCATATGACGAATACGATTACTCCCAATCCCTTCAATTTTTTACATAATTAATCCATCACATAGTTTCATTTCTTTAAAGTCTTACTTAACCTTTTCTTTACGACGTTGATACTCTTTAAAATTTAGGAATCGTTCATTATTTAATGGTGATAAATTGATAATGTGTAAGATATTCTCTTCATCTAGTAATGCCACTGTATTAGCATCAATTTTACAGAATGCCCTTGCCTTGCAAAGGTAATCTTTTACTATCTTCATCTTCCATAAATCGAATAAATTGAGTCCACTTGTACTTGCTAATAGAAGAAAACGACAGTTCTAAGGACTCAGTGGCAGACACCACTGTACCTGCAGTACATCCATGGATACACCTAAACATCTGCCATCTCTGCAATCAAAGATCCTAACACGTCTATCTCCATGAATAGTCAATACACACTCTTCTCCTCTATCCAGGATACGATATAAAGGTATTCGCACACAATGCATTGAAATAAGAGACCCATAAGCATTCGATAAATTTGGGTACACAATAGTCATAGGCTCCAATCCTTTCCAAAACACCAGTTCCCCACATTCACCTCCTGTGATCAATAATTAGGATGATTCAGTCATCATTACAATCTTATGCTGTTATAGTGCCCTGTTCCTATACAACAAAGGGAATATGAAATTTGGCATTATTAAAAATATGACACTCCGCAAGTCTAAGGCCATCAAGAAAGTCAAACTTGACATGCAATAACAAGCACTCAAACACGCTCCAACTACATAATTGAAAGTTGGTCTAAAACTAGCCTAACACAAATCACAAGCCCTCAAAAGTGTAAATGCAAAGGTCAAGAAATGTGCACACATTACAGCCAAGAAATTACACATCGATCAGGATAAAGTTACCTAAGCATTCGATTCATTAGTCAAATACTATAGGACTAATAATGATGGAGATGATAAACTTTACTTAGTAGCAGAGCTAGCCCTTTCTCCAAATAATGATTAAGCAACCTTAATTTAAGTGTATGGTATTTTTAATCATAGCCCACTAAAAACACCTATTCACAGAAAGGTGGGATTCGTAGTACATGGAGATTTATTACCAGAATTTGAAAAGAAATTCCCATAACATAAAGTAATTAGTCAGAATGCATACCTTTCCCATGATGCTGATGATCGTAAACTCATTACATCTTTGGATCTTATACTCATAGATTATACTCTATATTCTAAATTACAATCAAAGAAGACATGCAAGTAATTATTTTAAAAGAATTTAGAAAGGCATTTCCATTCCATCCATAGAAAGTACCATTTGAGGTGAAAAAACACTACCAAATCACAGACTATGATCAATATATTAATTTCCTAAAGAGTAGCACCTTTGCTCACCTCAAAAATCAAATCAAATAATACATTCCTATTGCAAGAATACATGATAGTAGAAGCGATCTTACACAAATTATGATAGATTTTTGTGCCAAAATCTTAGCTTAAACCAAATCAAATAGTATCCAACACCTATACTTGAAGACCAATAAGTCAATTGAGTTGTTAATATATTGAAATTAAATTTATGGAGACCATAGTAGGCATTGATCGATTCCTTTCTGATGGTGTCCCATTTAGATTTCTTTTCAAGCATCGCTTTGCAGACTTCATTGTTTAAGAAATTGACTTGCATGGTAGGGTCGCCTAGGTTTAAGATAGAACATTATGGAAGGAGGCAGCTAATCCCACAACAAAAGCAAAACATCAATAAAGAGCATTGGCATTTGAGCATTTTGATCTTTCCAATGAATTTTTGCAATAATCCACAGAACGCTTCGGGACTGAGGTAACTGAGTAATTCAAGGCTTTAGTGAGTAAAGTCAAAGCTACAGGTAAGTGTGTTCAATTTGAAACCAAGGTTGCATTACCTGATAGCAAAGAGGACCGTATCAAAGTACATCAACTGATTCGTGAGAATATTCCATTCCTAGAATCTTTTACCAAGAATGTCCACAATCAAAAAAGTAAGAAGGAAATCAAGGATGATAAACTCTAAGGTGACATTCCCAATACTGATCATATTCTGATTAAGACTAGCAACATCAATTTCAAAAAGTTTGTTGCAAAACATAGTTCCTCATCAAACTATGGAGAAACTAAGAAATATGTGAAATTCATTCTCATGAAGAAGAATCTTGACTCTATCAATGCAGGAATGTTCATATCTAAATAGTTGGGACTCTCAAATAAGCATTTTGCCATTGCAGGTACCAAAGATAAAAGAGGCATTACTACTTAGTGGTCAACTCTGCAGGGAATGGAGATCTGCCAACTGAGTGAAATTTAAGAACGCTAATATTGGAATAACAATATCCTAATGACAGATTTTAGTTATGAAGATTAGGGATTGAAATTAGGTGATTTATAGGGCAATAAATTTATCATTACATTGCGTTTAGTGGACCCACTTCCAGAAACTTAATAAGTAGAATTGTTAAATAACATTGAAAATTTGAAAACAAAAGGGTTTGTTAATTATTTCGGCTTGCAAAGATTCGGAAGCAAGCATAAAATAAAAACACATTAGATTGGTAAGGAAATAGTGAAATAAAATTGGAGAGAAGTTATTAGATTGATATTACTTTCCTCAATGGAAGAAGAATAAGAGAAAGTCAATTAATTATTCAATCAAGATGACTTTGAAATTTTACTCACAATGATTTCCCCTAGATTAAGAATCGAAAGACAGATTGTAGAAAATCTACTCAAATAAGGTGTTCACAACTATTACACTGTCTTGTAATCATTACCAAGAAATGCAAGAGAACTTTACATTCATGCCTATCAAAGTTATTTATGGAATAAGATGGCATCAGCAAGACTACAAAAACACGGCTCACAAATAGTATTAGGAGACATTGTTTGTGGAGATGTTGTTGAAGAACCTGTAGCTGAGGAAGCAGATGAAATTGAGGTAGAAGAAGCTCCTCAATCAAACATCCCTATTTGCACACTTGTAACAAATGAAAACATCCACTCATTGAGATTTGATTAGGTTGTCCTCCCAATCTATGGTCCCAAGATCACAATCCCAGATTCAATCGCAAAATCATTACTTGAAGAAATTTTTGCAGAAGAGCAAATAACTCCACAGGAATTTGAGGAAGTCTCGGATAAGTTCTTTATTGATGGCAACTTCCGATATTTGGTATTTCGTGTTATGACTCTAGGTGCAAGTACCAACAGAATTCCAGCATCAATTATTTAAATATAATAATAGAGATTAAGATGTGGTAAACCCATTCGGTGAATTATCAACAGAGGGCGACAAATATGAGGGATTGCTCATTTCCTTCAAATTGAAGAAAAGTAGTTATGCAACTATGTTAATCAGAGAATTGACCAAAAGCCCATCAACTTTAGAATTTCAACAAGAATTAAGCGAATAGTTCCATTGATATTTTGTACATTTGAATAATCACGAAATCAATTGATGTTTAACTTAGTTCTTCTCCAGTGTCTTCTCTTGGAGTTGTACCTATAATTAAAATCGCATATTACCTGATTGTGTTATCAGTTCTATATCTGTACCAGTTTGGAAGTGGTCTGTTTTACTTATTGGCCTTAATGAGTCTTTTCTTGATCCTCAATGATTTATGAGCTCCCTAAATACATGAATGTCCATACCATTTAAAATCTTTTTTAATTTATTTAATATTTACGAATTCATTAAATTATCAATATTCTTACAGCAAAAGCATCTCAACTATTTCATCTTCCTTCTTCGCCAATCCATACTGTTAAACGTAATTTTACATCCATTCTCGACTCTTGGTTGGGAATATGGTCACTAAGCGATCAATTTTATTTTCCTAATCTTGGAAGTCTTATAGTAAAGGAAGACTAATTAGGATGGAATATACATTTAAGCATTCTACAGTAAACCATGATGTTTGAGTCTTTCATCTACTAAATTTATGATAAAATCACGCAATTTATCATTTTATGTATTTTGTGCATTATCCACTTGATTTACTTTTGCTTATGTTCTTTAATAGTAAATTTAAGTACCCTCTATTATCTACTTAAGGGATTATTTATTAAGTCCTGTCTACCTTCTGAGGTTGGAAGAAGGTTGTAGCATCTGCTTGTTTCTTCTCCACTTGTACTAAGCTTTAGTTCAATAGACCCCACGAATCCTTGAGAACTTGTGAGCAATCTTGAGTCTCAGTTACGAGTAACTTAATTGAAGGCCAGCCAAAAGAATTGTAGAGATGCCTCAATTGCTAGAAACTAACATCATTATTGATTTCTGCCACTCCATCCGTATTGTCTATACATTTTACTATTTAAATACATACCTGGGTTTATTATGGCAAACAAGTACATCTCGGTAAGTTGAGGATAAACAGTCTTGATGGTATTGACAATCAAAGAGTAGGAAGTTTGATTGGGAGGCACCTTATGAACCTTTTTCTAATAGACAAATTTTATGCTCGACATTAATTATAATATTGCTGAGAAAGGAATATAATTTAAAATGAAATAAATAACATCCACCTAAAAAGATTATTCTATACTGAGGAAAGTTTAACAGCTCCATACTCACACTATACAAAGAGACTCCACTTTCACACTCGGTAGAACAACCAGTTATGAATCCAGTCAATTTTGCAAGAGTTTTGACATAATGGCTTTTCGCAGGGCCTCAACGAAAGAAGAGATTCAGTAACCTAATTTAGCTCTCTCAAACTTAAATTCAATCAGGTAATCACTGAATTGAAAATAGAAGTCCCTGTCATCATATGGAAATGGATCCTCTGCAGATGAGAGTATGGAAAACCCTCACCAAACAATCACTCGTAATACTATAATTAATTTAAGCAACCAGTTTATGTTGTCGATGTGATTGTACTGCGCTCCTAATCTGAGAATGAGTTCAAGTTCGACTTATCAGGGCTTTCTTGTTTCCTGACAGTTAGTGAACTTACTACTCTCATTCATGGATAATTCCAAGCCAACCCTGAACTCAAGAATCCATACCTCTCTATCTTGATTGGGAGAGTTAAGACACAAAAACTTGATAAAAACATGAGACTATTTGAATTGGTCAACATTCTACTCAACAGCCAAAAGACTCTTATTTTATAAGAGAACTAATGAAATATACAAGCATCTCAAATTTAATTATATAATGCTATCACACCACTTGCAAAGATTAGTCGAACTTACCAATTAGGGTATTCTATTCCTAAAATCCTAGGGGACTATGTGTAACTTGAAGAGTACATCCGCACTAATCAAATCTCTTAGATTATATTTTCCCAAGCCTTTGCTGAATGCCTTCAATATACGAGGGACAGTGAAGAGCACTTTTAGTGTATACAACAGATTTTAAAGTACATGTTTTGTATGAAAAGATAATCGATAGATTTTAGTTACAAAGACAATTTTGGCAACACAGCCCTCATTCATGCAGCCAAAAGCGGCAAAATAAGCATTTTGAATGAGATTATCAAGTATAGAGAGAAGATTGACAAAAAGTAAAGTAAATAGGCACTGGATTTGGCTATTTAATCTGAACAAGACAATTGGGATATCGTGGAAACACTCTTACAAATCACAAACTTAGAAAAGCCCCATCACTTAATATAATCACTACTAAAGGGCAATTACAAAACTGCGCAGAAGATTATCGAACTTTATGGAGTGTCAGGACAGGATGAGAATGGAGATACTGCCTTACATGCTGCATCCAGATCAGGGAATGTTAGTTTAATAAAAATGATTTGCTCTAAAGAGCCACTCTATCAGAAAAAGAACAAACAAAATTAATTACCTATTGATGTGGCGTGTAGTGATGAAATTAAACAAATAATAAAAGAAGAGGAAAAACAATTTCAAAATTCACCAAGTAGGAAAAGAAAGCAGGAGGAACATCATGAACCTGTCGAAATCTTATAAAAACCCATCAAAATTATTCAACTTAGTGAATAAGAAACTTAAACTGATAGTAGAGAACACAGGGATGTAGAATCCTAAATACCTGAAGTGAATCTTCCTAATTAATCATTTTATGCTTCCCTAAACCTAGATGCTTAAGTTGTGTTACCCTAACATAGAGTACAGCTAGATGATATCATAAAGTATGATGTACTTGTATTAGGTAACTTACTTTTGAAATCAATACCTTCACTTAGGAGTTGACAAAATATCTAGAAGAATAGAGACCCATAATAGAGAAAATTGTATCAATGATTGATGAAGTAATTATTATCCTAACATAGACAACTTAATAAGTTTATGAAAAATCAAGAGCATATCTCTATGGATCCTGTTAAACAGGGTTAAATTTATTTGATTCAGATATTGATATTGTAATTGAAACCAATGAATTAGAAATAGTTTCATTGTATAAATTTGCGGAGCAGTTTAGAGTATTTTAAATATAATTCTTAAGAATCAAAGTTTTATTAAGGATGTTAAAGTTATTGATAATGCAAGGAGACCTGTTTTAAAAATGCAATGTTCGAATGAATTTCAAAATAAATTAATTGACATTACAATAAGCAAAAATGATCATTATGGCAGGAAGACTGCCAATTCAATGATTGAGTTTTAGAAAGAATTTAAGTAATTTAGAAGTTTAGCAGTCATTCTTAAATTCTACTTTAAATCCATAAATCTTCTAAATTCCTATTAAGTATTGAGTGATTTAATAAGGGTGGCTTAAATAGTTATTGTTTAGTGACAATGATTGTAGCTTTATTGTAGATTAAGAGATTAAGAGAAACAGATAATGATGAAATTGGAAAAACTTTCTTAGAGTTTTTTGAACTTTATAGTTAAGATATAGATTTTTACAGCAAAACTATAAACATAATACCTTCGAAAACAGAGAACATCAATTGTGATGAACCCAACATCTATTAAACATAGTATCCTTAATTGTAAATTATTATATCAACATTAGTGATGAAGCATTTTAAGAGTTAGTTATTTTGGATCTGCATAAAAAAGATAATAACATAGCCAGCAGTACTTTTAAAATCAAATAACTTAAAGTATTATATACATAACCTAGAATGCTCTCTCAATGGGATATACTGCCATTCTGAATTCTCAAAAATGCGAATAGCCGTGCTTTTTCTCTGGTTACAATAAGCCGGTTTGTTGTATTTTGAAACAAATCATACAAAACTCTAAAAATAACCATATCAATGGGATATTACAATAGAAATAGCCATTTTATTATTTTTTTCAAACAACCAACCCTTATTGATTAATGTGTATTAAATATGTAAAATATCAAAACTTATGAAACTTGTTATCATTACGAGGATTTGATTTATCTACCACTATTTCTATGTTATCATATGCAATTTAACTGATTTCAGCTAAGAATGTTCTCGAATTATGTATGTATGTTCCACCTAATAATATATTAGGATAAGTAGCTATAGTATTATAGATTCATTACATTATTTATTTAATAAACCAACTTCTTTGGCCTCTTCAAAAGAAGTACCTCCAACAAAGAATACTATAATCTCAGTTGGTCTCTCTCTAAAAAAGTTCAGATTTGTGGCTGGGAACTCATTTTCCTTTACTTTGCTTGTTAGTATTTAATCAATTATAGTGAGGAAGTAAGGTTGATGTTATGTGTATATATTAGGAACATCTTTGAAAACTTATTTCAACTTTGATTAAGCTTTTGAGAAAATATTCTTGTCACTGAATAAATCTCCTTATCTTTTTGCTTTTCCTGCATAATCCAATAAATAATTGATTAAATTTAAACTGTTATTCTTAACTCCCAAATCTCTTAAAACATCCTTCATTCTAGAAATTTTATCACAATTTTCATATCTTAAAGCATATAACATAACTAATTTAAGCTTTTCATATGTTTAAACTGTTCTATCTTCAAGAATTTGAAATACTGCTCTTTGATGTTCTGACTTTGCTTCATTACTTACAATATCTTATTCGATTTTTGAAATCTTGAGAAGTTGTCTCTCCTCAACTAACTTTGATATTTCACAACTTAAGGCAACATGCTTAGAAAGATTGGAACTTTGTTTCTTGATCTCTGGAATTTTATCAACTGCTTTCTACATATCTTCCAAAGAATTAATTTAAACTGTCTCTTTTTTTGTTTATGCTACTTTATCTATGAAGTCCTTTATATTTTGGGCTAACTCTCCAAAATTTGCATACTAATTTTCAGCAAAAAACTCATCCAATTATGCTGCAATAACAAACTCACTTTCTGTATCTGTTTTATTAATATTCTAAATTATGTCATTTAAATACATTTGCTTAATTTAAAGCCTTCTGCCCCTATCTAATATCAATTCTATTATTCTGAATTCCTATTAATTCATGCAACATTGCCTAATAAGTCCATTAATTCAAAAGTAAAGTAGCTGGATCCTCCCTTCTATCTATGATCAAGAGTAAACAATTTGAAAGCATAAATTATGATTGCGATTACTCATATTCTTCTCTCATTGTTTATGATAATCTTTAAGCCAGTTTACCACATATTTCACTCGATCCCTAATATCTGATCATTGGAATCCTCCTTAAACTAAATAGTGTAGCACTCAAGCCTTCTAATATTCTCTGAAATTAAGTCTCTTCACTGGGTGCCCATTAAGCTGAACTTCTAGTCAATGCCACAGTTGATGGCATGTTTAATGAGAATAAGTCCTGCTATATTATGTAATAATCAAGGTAGATTTCATGAAGTTATTTGACTAAGTCAGATTCATCTGCTTCTGCTAGCTTTTCAATAAAGAAGTTGTTCACTGTATTAGTAAAGTAAATATAGTATTCACAAAATCTCTTATCCCTCACCTCTTACAACAGAATATTTTAATTTTCCTATTCTACATTTTACATGAAATACCTGAGTTGGTCGAATAAGAAAAATAACTTTCATATGCTGCAGTTTCTATTTAGATTCAGCATCTATTTTCTCCATTAAATAGACATCTTTCTTAAGGATTTGAGATTGAGAATAAATCAACGATATCATTCCTATTGTCTCTGAATCCAAAATCAAGCATTTCATGCCTCATTACATAGTACATTACCTGACACTTCAGAAAGAATTCTATCAATATAATCTACTGCTGGGTTGAGTAGATTGAGGGTGAATTTGCGTTATCCGGGTCGATTTTGATTTTATTAAAACATATTATAATTTATCAGTCTCTCATTTATTTAAATGTTCCGTATGTATATGAAAAGCAGAACTCATTATTTATATTATGGATAGTTAAGAAGAGGATGAATAATTCGATTATGAATATGAGAGGAACAATCAATAAATTGATGAATTCGAACAAAAATAAAGCAAAATGGATCCTCTTCTGAGGATGAATAACAACATAAAAGTTCATCATCCAATAGTCGAGTCGAATAATTGCCATCAATATAGTATTATTGACATTATGAAAGTAGACCTGTAAATAAGATAGAAGCTATTTAAAAGCAGCTAGAATTTCATAAAAAATAACCTCCAAAGAGTTTGGCTGATGAATGTGAAGATGTGATCAATTCAAAAAATGAAACATTAAAAGACAGGAAAATTCGAGAATTGGTTTAAAGAAATAGAAACCTTCTACTCAACTATGAAAAGGAAAGGCAAGCGAGGAAGAAGTTAGAAGACTAGTTAAATAAAGCAATGAAGGATGCTGAAGAAGGAATCAAAGCATTAGACAAGTCGCTCCCTAAGGCTCTTCCTACAAAACAAGATCCATTAGTGAAAGCCCTTAAAGGATCAGAATCTCAAAAAGAAGACTTAGTTGTAGATGATAATTTTAAAGGAAAGTTTAAAGAGGCTGACAAAAAAATATAAGAATAAAGAGTAAAACTCTAACAAACAAAGACAGAATTGAACAAAGCAATGAGGATCATACAAAGAGAAGTAGGTGATAATGTAAATCTTGATCAATTGTTAATGGATGAAAATGGATGGAAGGGTAGAGCTCAACAAATTGAAGTATTAAAAGCAAAAGTTAAAGATTTAAATGTAAAATTAGGAACTTCCTCTTAATATTCTGATTCATCATAAATGTCAAAACAAACAAAAGCAGATGCTAAATCTAATAGTGATAAGCAATAATATGAATTACTGAAATAATAGTTTGAAGCAGTTAAATAAGAGAATGAGGTTCTTTAATCGAAAATGAAAGCTATTTCAAGTAGAAAGTAAATCTTGGAAGACTAAATAAAGGATGTAAAAAGTGAATATGAAAAAAATAAGAAAGTATTTCATATTGAAATTTTAGATTTTACTTGAAAAAAGTGAAAATGATGATAAATACATCTTTGCCTTAAAATCTGAATTGGAAAAATTGAAAAAAAATGCACCATAGCAAGAAACTAAAATAGTTTATAAACCAGCTGATGATGATGAGACTCGTAAACTACGTTAAGAATTAAAATATTGTAAAGAGGAGAATAGTAGAAATGAACAAATGATAAAAGAATTAATTGCTGAAGTATTCTTTAAAGATAACATTAGAAAGTAAATAGAGGGAAAATAGAACAATAACAGCAGTAACCATAATAATAGCAAGTATAAACCAAGGCTCCTACAAATTCAGATGAGAGAGTGAAAAAGTTAGAGGAAGAAGTAAGAAATTTGAAAAGAGAACGAGATGATTTTTTCAAATCTTTATCAAAGGATACTGATACTTAAAAGATGATTAAAGATTTAACTATGTAAAATGTAAAATTAAGAAATAAAGTTGATGATCTAACTAAAAAATGAATATATTAATTGTTCCATATCATAAACTCATGAAACTTGGTCTAACTTTTGTTTTTTTTGTATTTTTATTTGCTGGGAACACTCGTTTAATTAGATATTCATCTCCTAAAACCATCATCAATCCAAATGTAAATGTAATGATGAATTATATAAAATCATATAATCTACCATCTTACATTTAAATTGTATCAACTAATTTTAATACAGTATATTGCCAATCTTAATGAGTGAAAAAAATGAATAGAGTAAAAATAGAGCTCATTGCAATGAAACCTACCATAACTTTGTGTTTGTAAATTCTTTCTTTAAATGGTCTTGATGTATATATGGATATAATAGCCATAAGGAAATAGATTTATAAGCATTTAAATAAGGTTGCTTAAAGGGATCCCTCCTTTGAGAATTTGCCATCAATTACTCCCTATTCAACAGGCCATGTTTTACTTTTCCAAAATGTATAATTTACTAATAATCCAATAGATGCTATTGCCATTTAATAGGTAATACAAGCAGAATTATTTGAAGCCATCATACTTTCGTTAGGGAATTAAGTAGTTAATACATCACTTGGAGGTGACAATGATAGAGCTTTTAAATAAGGTAATGATCCAACATAATTAATTACTATAAATTGTAGATCTGAAAAGTTTTCTCCATAAGCCATAATCATCATTGCTGCAACATATTTTATAACACTAACTCCAACATAATATTGAAATACTTCAAGAGCGTTTTGTAAAGAGCATCTTCCATCAAGTAATACTTTTCTTATACAATCTATACTACCATCCTCACTAGAATAAGGAGCAGAGAAAGCTGCATCACTAGATGCAAATGAAACTCCTACATTTGCTTATTTAATAGCTGCACAATCATTTGCACCATCTCCAATCATCAATACCATTTTTTGTAATTTTTGAAGTTTCTCAATCACCATAGCCTTTTGTTCTGGCCTCATTCTTGCAAACACTTTGGCATTTAAACATATAGATGAAAACAATTTAAGATGTATTTCATCTTCTGTAAGTCCTTGTATATGTATTTATTCAATTTCATCTGTAGATTTTTCAAATCCTGCAAATGACTATCGAACATGTGTATTTAAATCATCCTTTAACAATTGATCCCAAAAATAATCAAATGCCTTTCCACTAATAGCAAAACAATATGATCCTTCTCCCATTTCTGTTTAAGTCAAGTGTGATCTTTTAACCTTTTGAGATGTAAGTAAATGATCAATTAGTTTTTTCATAACTTCTTTATGATCTATTATTTATTCATTCAATTCAAGAGTGTCTTCTACTTCTATTTCCTAATTCTCATTTGCATCAAATTTCATATCTTCAAATACATTTATTTCATCCAATGTTAATTATTTCTAAATATATAGAAATTTACTTATTTATCATCATAGTCTAGTAATAATACAGGTTTTTCAGGTGTAATTATACCACACTCTCTTGCACATTAAACAGTTGTCAAAGGATTATCTCCTGATATAATTTTCAAATCAAGATTAGCATTATTCAATAATTTAATTACATCTGGGGTATCATCTTTTAATTTATTTTCCATTGCTAATAAACCATAAAATTATATTTATTATTCACATTCTAGTCTATTACTTGCCAACAATCTCTAACACTCTTCCTCTGTTATCTTTCTATACCCAAATCCTAAAATTCTTAATCCTTTCATTGTTAACAGATCGAGATTTTTCTTAAAATCAGTTGGAATTGTATTTGGTAAGGATAGTTCTGCCATTTTTTCAGGAGAACCCTTCACAAATACATAGTAATCTTCTTTTTCTTTTACAACAACACTCATTCTTTGCAAGGCTGATTCAAATTCATATAATTTTAAAACATCTAAAACAATTCCTTCATTATTGATTACTCTTGACTTAACACCAGCTGGAGGATTTTTATCCATGTTGAAGCCTGTATATTTAAATAATTCAACATCTAAACTATCACCCATAAGTTCTCCTTCAATTTCGTATGTACCATGACAAGTAGCAAAGAGCTTAAACTCTAATCCATTCTTGTAAGTAACCTTTTGTTATGGAATAAAGTTTGCAAATTTGTTTTGATTCCTTAATTGATATCCAAACATATCGATTCCTATAGTAGTGAGTGTTCCAGTTTTATCGAAACATATCGTATTGATTTTACCAGCTACTAATGATTTTGTTGGATCAATTCCAAAAACTCCCTTGTGTCTCAATCTCACCAAAGAATAAGTTTAACACATACTTACAAAAATAGGTAGAGCTGGAGGTACAATCCAAGTTAATGCATCCAAAAATCTATAAATTAATTAGGGTGTTGCAAAATCTATGGAAATTAATCTAGGTAAAAGACTAAAATAAATAATCATAACTATTGCTGCAAGACATAATAAATATTTTATCCCTTGAGAGTAAAATGGGAATGGTTAGGTCTTTGGGTAAAGGACACTCCTAAATATTTAACCTTTAAATGAACTAAATCCAGTTCTTCCAACAATCGCCATCACATATTATTTTTCTGGTTTAGTTAACAATACTCTTGTCCCTTCATATAAACAATGTCTTTTATCTATTGTAAAGGAGACAGGCTAATCTATATCCTCTACTGGTAGTTTAGGAATTGGAATTGATTCTCCTGTTAAAGACGCTTCATTCATCAATAATTCTCCAGATACTAAAACACAATCACATGGAATAATCATCTTATTTTCAATTGCTATCACATCACCTGGTACTAATTCCTCACTCTCTAATTTTCTAAATTGTATATTCGGAGTGTAGAATGGTTCATTTCCTCTATAAACTTAAACTTATGCCAATGTTTTTGCCATTTTTCTCAGTTTTTCAGCTGAATTAGACAGAAGCATGAAATTAATGGTTGTGAAAATAAACGATACAGAAATCATTATAACACTCAATACAGCAAGCCCTAATATGATGATAATTTTTACCTTCTGCCACCCACAATACACAAGATAAATATTACAAAATGAAAAATGGAGCGGTTAATTCCTTCACCAAATAAACTACTAAACTAGGCTTTGGAATATCGATAATGCATTTCCCATATTCTTCTTGCAAGTTGTGTACGACTATATTATGGGAATATATTACGTTACACTCCACTTGTTTACAATAACTATCTTTTTGTTTATAGATCATATTCAAGTGCTTTAAAAGCATTCATTGCATTCTGATAAATGTATTTTAGTTTTCTATTCACGAAGTATATCTAGCCATGTCTCTATACCAATTTTTGAATATTGTTTGTACAATCATTATTAGTAACCCATATGTGAGTGGCCTTATCCAATTGTGATTCCTTGAAAAAAAACTTTCTAACAAGCATCTTAGACCATGAACAAGCCAAAGTAAATAAAAAGCTTGTAAAAATTGAGAGAAGCACTCCTAATACAATCTTACTCTTTTATAATCTGATTGGCTATATTGATGTAATTTTTGTTGTGCCCTCTATCTCAGTATCGATCACTACTAAATCTGATGATTTAGGTAATAATGAACTTGGATTCATATTTAATTTAATATTAGGAAAGTGGTTCATGATAGTTTAAAAATGGTGTATTAATTCAATTTATTATGGATTTATTTTACCTATTATTATATATATGTTTATTCTAATTATTGTTATTCACTAAACTTTGACTTGCGATAAAATCTTTTATTCTGAAAATGAAATCAAAATGCCATTAACAAATAAAGGAATATAATAGTTATTATTATATATTTTATAAATATGTATACAATAAAATATTATTGGCAATTACACAAAGATTAGAAATGGTAAAACAGTAGTAACGGAATAAGTTGAAATAGTAGAATAAGGAAATATGAACATATTATTTCAAAAGAAAGTGTATTTCTTAATAAATGAGTCATCATTAAAAACTAAAAAATTCCTAATTAATATAAATAATCCATTGACTAATTTTATACAAAATGTAATAATATTTGAATTTTAAGAGATTTTCATGAATGAGTGCAGCCTAGTTTAACGTTATATATTTTAATTAAATATGAAATTACAAAATGTTCGGACAATCGATTTCAGCAAAGCAAACAAACAGATTAAAGATCTCTCTCACAAATTTCTTAAAAGCAAAATGCTTCGGAAGAATAAAGAAAACTGCAATCCCAATAACAACAACGAAGGAGCAGCAAAACTATTATTGGAGGCACTCTAAAAACCCCTGCTTCGAAACCTAAGAGATCTGATTCTCATCAAGGAATCAGTTGTATGTGAAAGAAATATATTTGATGAAATCTGTTCTGTAGGGTATAGTGAGAATTCAGATGTTGGTGATGGATTCAAGATTTCATTTGCGAATTTGAGCGTCAAACAAGAGAGCATAATTGACTGTCAGAGCATACAACCAACAAATGCACCAGTTTTGATGTTTATGGTTTTACAGAATATAAGGAAGAAGAAGTTAATCGTCTCATTTCAAGAAATCAAATTCTTTATTTTGCAGAAAAACTTTACACAAGTGAATTTTCGATTGCAATATGTAAAAAAAGAACAATTGAGAAAGGTTGTTGTAAATAAAATGAAACAGGAGTAATTGTTAATGCAAGTTTATTTGAAATATTGGTCTTAACAAACACAATTACTGATTTTTTTTGGGTATTTTGGGTCTAGGATTGATAAAATATACACTAATAAGCTATAGTAGTATTTTTAGGCTCTAAAAATTGAATCAGCCAAAAGAGAAGGTATGAGAAAGATGACTCGGGTAATTTGTAAGAAAATTCATGAAAATGTGAAGTCTGTAAACAAAATCCATATTAATTTGCATTTGCAAAATTGCTTATGGAACATATGCAAACGACAAATTCACTCTTCTTTTGAATTACTTAATTCTGTGTAATCACCCTCTCCTCTACTTTTTGAACTTCTATTTAAGAGGTAAATTAGTTTAAGAAAGGAAGCATTGAAAGTACTTCAACTACATGCACTTAGGTAAAAAAGAAGGTATAAATCATATGAATATGGTGTGTAAGACTTATAAAAAATTATGAAAAAAATAGAATGCAAATGGGCTATTAATAAATTATCAAATAAACATAGATCAAAGCACTCAGTACTGGCCACAAAATACATGATTGTGGTTCTAAAAAAGCAATACGAAATGCGACTGAATTGGGGTTTGCTAAGATTAAATTAATGAAATATAAATTAATATTTAATGTCTAGAAAATCGAACACTCAATCTGCCCCTGAGATTCTACAATATAAAGCTAAGCCTTCCAATCAATATCAAATTGAGCAATTGGTACTAACTGATATGAAGAAAAAAATCTTAAATGATGAAATGAATACAATATCATTCTATGATATTGTTCAGCCAGATATGGTATTTATTTGTACAATTAGAACGAAATTGTTGCAAGCAATCCAAAAGATTTAATGAAGAAGCCGATCAAACTTCACAAAAAAGTAAAACGTTCCGAATTAGAATCTCATCTAAGAAGTAAATTAATCAATGAACCTGGAGGGAAACTGCTCCTTTAAGAGATGTATATTTATAATCAATTTGAGTTATGAACGATTAGATGAAGATGATAACAATTTGTAAGCAAGGCAAGTATTGCATAAAGAAGAGTAATTCAAGGGAAATCGATAGTATAAAGCAGAAAGTGATGATATAATGGTTGCTAATTTAGATTAATGGTGGAAACAAGTAAAACTGTAGAAACAGTAAGAGTTTGAGAAAAAATAATTAGAAATGGAGAAAGAAAGTAATAATTTAATCTAATTCAGAATAGGTAATTGCTGCATTATAAAAAACCAACTCTTTTTCTGCTAATAGAAGAGGTGCAGTTGATAAAAGAGCTGGTACAACATTATTACCAGCATTTCCAAAATTAATGCAATAATAATCATAAGAGGATAAATCTCCACAGAGCGAATCTGGAAATTTATTCAAGAACAAAGTTAAAGGATCATTAGCAAAAATCTCGAATTAAAAGAAAGCTGAATTATTACATTAAGATATTGGACTTAACAAATAATTAGATAAATATCTACAATAAGGTTCAACTCTGACACAATAAGAACTCCTTAATATAGAATAGGCTCGACAAAAATAATCAGCAGATGAAAAGCAGCATGACACTCTAATCTTTGATTATACTGTAGAAGGATTAAAGAATAGTTTGCATACACGAATTAAAATGAATCTTACTAATTTTTTAAATGCTAGTGATCGAGCAGTGTTTTATGAAAAATAAACAAATTCGATTTTATAACAAATTAACAATAAATTGGATAAATAAAAAAAACTTGTTTCAAAAAACGAATAAGATTTAGAAACAATTAGAATGGAAAATCATGATATTTATAGTAGATTAAGATCGATATAAGAAATTTAAGTTTAATTAAAAGAAGAATTGTCTAAAATAGGTAATGGAAATGGCTCGAGTGGTTAAAAATCCCTCAAAACTTCATCAGTAGATTTTTATATGTAAGCTGTTGGGAAATAAAATGAAATTGAATCATAAATTGAAACTATGAAAGATAGTTATAAAAAATATAAGTTACAAATTAAACTTAATACGAAGTAGATTGAAAAATATGAGACAGAAAACTCCAAACTGAATAAAAATAATAAAGAATTATTAAAATCTATTTAAGGATTTTTACTTGAATTATTGAAGATAGGATTAGACTGCAGAAAATAAGGTTTATCTTGGATTGTGAAGGCAGTATGGGACACAAATTAAAAGATCACTGATGATAATTTTCCACCATATTTAGATTCGAAAGGAAGAGAATTTTTAGTGACAAAAGCTAAAAAGATGGTCGAATTAAATGATTTATTCAAAAGGGCTCATTAACTGTTCGGCAGTTATCACAGTAAAATAGAGACCTCTCAAGATAATCTCAATACCTCTATATTTTCCATTCTATCTAAAAATCACTTTTCTTAAATAGATTCTGAAGAAATAAAACGAAAAACTTTAAGAGATAGAAGAATGAAATCTAGTGCTGAAGTTAATTTACTATTAAAAGGATTGAATAAAGAAGAAAAACAAAGTGTTTAAGGAACTTTGATATAAATATTTTAAAGCAAAGAAACATTAAATGACATAATTTATACAGAAGCATAAAAGAGAATACAAAAGATGTTCAAAACAGAGGCAAGCTTGATCATGGAATAATCAAATATTTCTGAAGATAAAGAAAGATTAATTAGAGAATATTAGGAAATCTAATAAGAAATTGAAACAAAAGAAATTTAATTCAAGAAATTTGAAGAATAAGAATTGTAAAGGATTGTTAAGGAGATCGAATACAAGAAATATTTATAAAGGTAGTATATCCTCTTAATATATAGATTTTCTGTAGAACCTTTATAAGTATTATCTGCATTATTTGGATATATAAAAGCAGAAAGAGAACTTATAAAACAAGGAATGATGCATATATCATTTAGCTGATTTCAAATTATTTTTCTGGCAGGGCATCATTTATTTGTTATTATTTTTCTTAATCATTTTGCCTTATTGTTATTGTAATTATAGTTATTACTATGATTAATCTTCCTCTAATTATGCATTCTCAACTATTTCATTTAATTTATTAGTCGGTGTTTTTTAAGGTTTATTAAATCTTTTTAAGGTTGCTGTGCTACTACTTGAACTAGCTGGTTTAGCAGGTGCTTAAGTTGGTATTTTTATATCAATATCTTCCTTCACTTTTCTTTCTTTTTTGTAATTGGTAATAGGATTTTATTCAACAACTCTTAATATATTGATTATATCTTTTTATTTTGAGTCTTCAACCTATGCTATTTCCATAAAAATAGAAAGTGTGTCACCTAACCATCTCAAAATAAAAACACCTCCTTTATGTTTCTTTTATATTAAATTATCAATCTTTATTCCTTTTTTAAATTCTTATTTAATGTTTTCAATTAACATCTTTTCTTATTGAATATGCTTAGCTCTATCATTTTTTAAACTAGAAATTTTATTTTTGACTAATAATAGCCATCTATTTAAAAAATGTTTACCAAAATCATGATTAAGTTACTCATAAAATTATAAGGCATTCTCAAAATTAACTTTTGCTTATAATAAACTTCTCTCTTAAAGGGATATATATCCAGCTGCTGCCTCACAACAAGCTACACCTAAAGTGCAACCTTTCTTTACAAACATTTCTTTAGCTTATTTAAATGCTTGTTAAGATTTAGTAGGTTCCTTAAGCATATAGTAAACACATGCTTTAGTCTTAATGATATTCGCAGTAAAAAGGGTATCACCATAAAAATATTGATATGCCCAATTAATAAATTTTAAACATTCATTATATCTTCTTTATAATAACAATATTTGACAGTAGTATAAAAGTAATTTTTGAACTTTATCCCTTTTATTTGGTTACTATCCTTACGGTGTTTGTTCCTCTTTAGCTTTCCCTGATTTAGCCCTATCACTGATTTTAGGAATCACTTATCTTTTTGAAAGTGGTGCTTATTACGGTTGCTTGTCTTCCTCTTCAAACTTTAGCTTTTTCATATCTTAAGTGACTGGTTTATTTTATTAATCAAGGAATGTAACTCTTTAAGCTAATGGATTTGGGTTAGGTTGTGATTTGACAAATTTAGGATCTACACATTTTTAAGCTTGTATTTAGTCACTCTGTAATTATGGGTGTTATGGGATGAAATTATCTTATTGTTAGCATTCCTATGGATTACTTGCATCATCTTCGGGTTTAACATTATTAGAATTAATTTTGAAAACCCTACTTTCAGTGTAATTAATACTAGTTCCATCATCAGAATATTCTTTATTAGATTATAATTCATCTTCTTCTCCTATTGTGACAGCCATTTTAGCAATTGAAAAGGACTTTCTCTTTGGTCCATTTGTATTGTAAGTGTGATGATCATCAGATATTTAATCATATTTAAAACTAGAAATAACTGATCCTGTAAAATTGATTTTAGAACTTAAATGAGATTTTTAACTGTTATTTTCATATTTCTTTTGCATCATTTCTAAATTATCTCTCGTAAGTGGTAAATTAAATCCATCTTCTTCATTTTCATCCTTTAATTCAACTTTTTAAGGCTCTGCATCAAATAAACCATTAGTTGCATATTCAAATTCTCTAAACAAAGCACTTTTTATATTTTATTCTATAGCTAAGAAATCCTCTCCTGGCTATGTATTAGAATCATGAGCTTATGTTCCAATTTATATATAATATGTTTAAGATTTTTTGAGTAACAATTTAACTATGTTATAGTGATATACTCTCTTCCATTTCACATCTAATTTACTTTCTGCAAATTTTAAGGTGAAATTATATAGACAATAATGCATTTTAGTATTCTTCTTTTATTAGATAAGAAGTGAACTTTTACAAAGTTATGTTGCTAATTTTTCCCAACCAAATCCCCAAACATCATTTAATTCATCATTGTAAATTCCACATGGCAATAAACCAAGCATCCCAAAGAAGATTGCAGCTTTTTCATATCTTTCTACTAAATTTGCCCAACTTAAATTCAAAGAAACCCTCAATGATCTTCTCTCTTCTTCAGAAACTCTGCTTGAGATAGGTAAATCCATCAATTGTTTATATGATAATTATTGATACAGTTCTTTCAATGTGTAACTTTCTAATAAACCTGCCGCTAAAATGATTCCTTATGGATGTCCATCTAAAATTTAAACTAAAGGATGATTTGATAATTTTTGAATAAGAACTTTATCATTCCAATTAAACTTATTTAAGTCATTACACCCTAACAATTCTTCTACTTCAGATGTCATAATTTCTCTTGCTGATGAACTAATCAATAATTAAGCACTTTCCTCAGGTGGCAATCCCTCAAGTTTAACAATTCTTCCTTATTAAATTATTTCACTTCTATTTGTTAGACAAACATGGCACTTACAATTTGCAAGTAGAAGCTCAAGAAAATCTACAAATACATCTCTATCATTAGAATGCATAACAATATCACAATTGTCTAATATTAATAAAAATTCTTGATTCTTAATTGTCTGAATGATTTATGTAACCATCAATTACTTAATTTCTATATTACTTTATAAGGCCATATTTGGCATAAAGATTTATGAAAGTCTACTCGTTACACTATCAAAACTGTCGCATTGATTTAATTGTACATAAACAACTCCATTTTTGAATATTCCTCTTTATGCAATATAAATGCTAATCTCTTTAACAAGTGCGCTTTTTCCGATTCCCAAAACTCCTTTGATAGTAATTAGTTGGTTTTAAATTATTTTATCGATAGCCTCTTACATGTACTAATATCTTCCTGTAAAATTAGGAACCAATTAAGGTAATGTATTTTAATTTTATTCTGGCGTAAGATCCTTAAATAATCCTTCTTTTATGTACCATGTGGAACATTAATGAGGGCTTTTAGTTAGCAATAAGAATTTGTTTTCCTCGGCATAAGGGAACCGGCCTTCAACTTTTACTTGAGTTTTAGCTGCACTAAATGCTTGGCAAACTGTCTGTTATCCCTTTATTAAACCATGATAAAATGATCTAGCAAAAACGCAGCAGGCCTCATCCATAATTTATTCCTTTGTATGTACACAAATAACATGTTCGGCTCCAGCTTGATGAAATACCTCTCCAATTAATTTTGAATGGCAACTTGCAACAAACACAAATAATATAGGAGTTTTCAATTTTTGAAGGGAAAGCAAGATTTAATTAGCTGAAACTAATTATGCCACACCATGTAACTATTCAAAAAGTAAATAAGATTATTAATTTGATTCCATGTAAATTCCATGACCTGCATAATGTAATGCAACTGGATTTAAGTCCAAGGCTTCCCCAAATCTATCCATTCTAGCTGGTATTGCCATAAACTTAATTTCTGCCTTAACATCCATAAATACTTCTTTTATGGATTCCAACTCTTTGTGAATATCTAATTTTTATAAAACCTTTTTAGTTGAATTATTTGTAATCTATAACAAAGGCTATGAGTATAAGAATAGAAAATCAATCTATGTTTGTTTTGTGGGGGAGAGCTATTATTTCATTGGGAATAGAGACATTAGTAATGTTCTCAATGGATCACTTGATGCTGTATCAGTGATTGTGGTCATTGTGTCTGATGAACATTCTGATGTTTTTGGTTTTAACAATTATTCAAAGTCATATTCTAAAGCACTTTCAAACTCTTCTTTTATTTTAGGACTGAATTTATCAATAATCTGATATGTTTTTGTAAATATTTACTTCTAAACCTGCCTAATTATTGATTTCAAAATACTTTATTAGGTTTATTTTAAGAATCAATTGTGACATTAGAAACAACATCTTACTCAATAAATTAATCCAATTCAGGTAAGGGTTCATCAAAGAAAATGTCATTCACAAAATCATTGGGTTTATTTACCACAAAGTCAATATCCTGTTGGCTTTTGCTTATTTGTGGAACATCCGCTTTCGTGTGTGGAATTATCGTTGTATTGTTCCTTTTCTGACTTGAAGGTTCTTCCTACTAAATTACGAAGTTTCCGATCTTTATTTAACCTTAATCCTTCATTAAAGTTTGAAGCATTTTCATCAGGGCCTCTTGATCCATGTTGGAAATTAATAAATATTAAATAAATATTGCATAGCATGGAATTAATAAATTTTACTTGGACTATTTTTAGTAAGAATCGCCTTTTTGAAATTCCACATTCTTAGTGATTAGTGTATTATCTAACAATGTTAGTTTAGTTTTAAAATTATTGATAAAAACTATTAAATATTTATTATACCTATATACATCTAATAATAATTCTTATCAAATTTGTTTCGACATTTCGGTAAAAATATTATAATAAAATTCTTGAATATATAGTTAAATGATTAGCACAATCTTTTTTAAATATTGAATCAACTTGTAAATTTAAAATTTTCTATATGACCTCGTCTTATATATTAACTTTCTATGGCTAAATTTGATATATTATAAAGAAAGGTTAATTTAAATCTGCGAATTAGCAGACTCTATATGACAATTATGACATCTCCCAAATTGATCTCTACCATAAATTACTTAGATTTTATTAAGAATAACACAAAAATATAATCATTGCTATTGAGAAAAGATTGATGGGTTGACCCATTGTAAATGAGGATTCTGCCCGACAAGCTTTTTTACTTGTTTTGAGATAGTAACTGCTGGCTCCATCTCACTAAAAGAGCAATGAACAGTATTCAAATTGAACTTAACTTTTTTTAACTTGTTTTTATGTTGTTTTTCATAGTTTCGGAGCGGTATACATTCATTTGTCGTAGGATATTCTTTCTATATGCAGGGACTTGGAAAATCATCTTAACATTATGTATCATCTTGTTCGTTGTTTTAATAATTTTCTAGAGGTGTGCCAAAGATAGATTTAGGACCTATCATAAAAATGATATATATATTAAGATTAATTCTGAAAAGAGCACCAATAATCAACTATTAAGCTGCCAATTTTAATGTTTATATTTAAATATCTGCATTGATTCATATTCTGAATTTTAAGCTATCGCAAATATGAGACTATCATTGTACAGCTGACATCATTTAAAAATCATATTCTATAAATAAGACAAATTTCTCTCACATGAAATAATCTATTATTTAAGGTGCTGATTTAACAGTATAATTGATGATAATTTTTCATAGTTTAAGGAATTTAAAATTAGGATATTGATTTATAATTAATTAGAATTAAAAATGGGATAAAAGAATTCTTTGTTACCTGATTCATAGCTCTTAGCAAAAGAACTCAATTTAATGAAACTTCTCGCTAAGTAAAATGAATATTGGGTTTTTGAGAAACCTGAAATAAATAAGCAATATGAATACTGGGTGTATAAAAATGAAAAAAATAATTTTGAAGGTTTAGAAAATTTTGCAAATGAGATCAAGAAATAAGATTTCTTAGGAATCACTAAAATCTTTGCTGTTTAAAGAGGGACTAATACTGAGTGGTTCACAAAAGAATATTTATTTGCTGTCATAATTGAACATCCTAGATATACACTTCGTGAATTTCTAATAAAGAAACAGGCTATCTTAGAACCTAATACAATTATACAATTGTTAGGGCAATTAACTGGGGCCTAAAAAATTTTAGGGGATTCTTCCTAATATTTGAGTTTAAATGATATTTTTACAAATGATGGAAAGGATTGGTTATTGAAGCCTTTTTAAGAAACAAAACCATTGTTAAACAAAATAAAATTAATTCTCTTAGTTGATACAGAACCCGATGGGTACCCTGCACCAGAAGAATATGAAAAAAAGGATATTGATTTTTAAAAAGTGAAGGTGTTCAATTTAGGAATGATTGTCCTATAACTTATTTTAAGCAATTAATCGGGCAATCATATAAGTTTTAGAGATGTGTATACAAATAATACCTTTAATAAAGAAATTTTACAAAATAGAATAAATTAAGTTTTGACTATCAAGTCCTTCACAAAAGCTTTTCTGAATGCTCTACAAAAAATGCTCGAAATTGATCCATAAAAGAGACCGACATTCACAGAAGTATCTCTTTTATTAATGAAACAAGAATCAGGAATACAATCTCAATTAATGAAAAATTTATCTGTTATAAAGGAAATAAAGGAAAGTGATTCTTGCAATGGATCAGGTAGTCGTCAAACTTTGACTGATGAGGAAGTGTCTTAAAGAGAATACATAAATTCATTAGAGAAAAATCTGTTGTAAAGTAAAAAGAAGTTGTAAGAAGAACAGAATAATGAAGAGAAACAAATCAGCTTTTCATAGGCTGGCTATATGGCCGGATCAGAAGGTAGAGTTAAGCAATATCATTCAAATGGAAAAATTAAATATGATGGAGAAGTGAAAAACGGGAAGTATCATGGGTATGGTATCCTTTATTTTGATTGCTTTGAAGAAATAACTATCCCTTTAAACTATATTGATTTGAGAGAAGCAAAAAGGTTTGCTACATAATATGAAGGAAACTTTTAGGATGAAAAGTATTTTTTAAATAATTTTTAGAATACATGGATAAGGTAAACTTTATTTCTCAAATGGTGAGACTTTTACTGGAGATTTTGAAAATGATTAAATCCATGGAACAGGAAAATTAGAATAAAGAAATAAATAAATCATCACTGGATACTGGAAATACGGAATATATCAAGTTGCTTCACATTAACTTAAACTCAGAGTTTAAGATAAAGAAATACCTTATGTTTTATAAACTGAACCATTCACTTTTAATTAAGAAAGTGTAAATCAAAATGCTTTTAATTTTAATGGTATTAGCAAACTTGCTGTAGATGATAGTTACCTGATAGGCTCAAAATAAAAATAAACCGATGATTAATTGATACAATAAAGCTTAAAGGAGGAAAGACTTGATTTATCGAATGGACATTTCTATATGGGACAAACACTCAATTCTTAAATGCATGGGAATGGTAAATTATAATATTATCTCAAGGAAGAATATTTGGCTTAGGGGGTTAAGTATAATATGAAGGGTAATTCAGATAAGGAAAATTTGATGGATATGGAACTCTTTATAATCTAAATGAAATTGAAAATAAATCAATAACGTCTGAGGATCTTACTAATACTCAAATATAGAATAGTTGGGTTAAGTATATGGGTGATTTTGTTGGTGGAAAGTATGAATAATAAAAATCATAGAAAACAGGGAACCGGAAGATTATTCTTTGTTAATGATAGTGTTTTTAGTGGAGAATTTGTTGATGATTAAATACATGGATAGGGAGGATTCAGCATTAAGTCCCAAGGGTGGGTTTATGGGGAATGGAAACAAGGAAGAATGGTAAGACGATTACAATAATGAAATCAAGAGTATTAATTATTTTCAACAAAATTATTTTCCTTTATTAATAATTATATTACTATCTGAAAATGTCAAAACCAAGATCAAGCAGCACAATAGAAAAAAGAATAAAAGATGTATTAAGATAAAGATCAAGAGGTTACTCGCATTAAGAAGGCACATGTGTTTGTTCTGAATGTTTATGTGGATAATGCAAATGTTAAGTTTCTTAATCTAATTATGATTATCCTAAGCATTTGTTATCAAATTACAAAAGAGAATATATGTGGAAATTTTAATCACCACCCTAACCTATTTAAAAAGCAATTTACTCGTCTGTAATGGATCAGGTATTTAGATCATCCACTTACTAAAGAAATTTTCCTTAACATCATATTTAAAAAACTGAAACTTGTAAACCAGCATCATAAGATTGGAGAAGTACATCACCTCTAGTTGAATAAACTTCCTATAGAGAAAACTATAAAATAAAACCAAATGGTAAATAACATATTTATCATAGAGAATACATAAATTCTAAGACCTATAGAAGTTGACCGATCTGTTAATTTACCAATAACTTAAAAAACTACATATTAAAAACATTTTAGAGCATGCAGTTCATAATTAGAGAATAATCACTATATGAGAGAAGCCCATTATAAGAGACACACCAATCAAACCCCTAATCCTTATTTATAAACATCTTATTAGCATTTCTACAATTCTGTGACCTAATCTTAAACTAATTCAATATTACCATAATAAAATTAGCCATTTATGCCTTCATTAGTTGGGAAATTGAATAGATAATCTAGATATTAAACTGATTATAAGAAAAAAGAAAAATAAAAATGTTAAGCTAGATAATATTTAGAAGAATATATTATTGTTCATTAAGATTGATTCATATAATTTGTAGGACTATTTTTTGTATCACTCATTTCTTGTAAAATTTGTTTTATATGTTTATTATGTTTACTTTGAATTTGTTTTATTACAGTATCTCCTTATTCATAAAAATACTCTTCTTAATCTTATTTCTTTATATTGGTAATGTCTTATAGTATTGGTTTCTCAATTATTTTGTTGATTTCAAACTTCAAATTCTAAAACTCTTCTTCACAAATATTGGCTTCATATTTTTTATTAATAGATTGTAAAAAGGAAATTAAGTTATTCATTATTAAAATAATTAAAGAAAAATAATCTTTCACATCCTCAAATTCATCTTGTTAATGCAGACTTTTTTCTCATTTTTATCACTTTAAAGTAGTTACGATTGAGCTTTTCTCTTTGATAATAAATTTTCAGAAATTTTTGAAATCTATGGTGCTGTTGCTTATTTTTTATATTCTTCAGTTGGCTATGTTGAATTAATGAGACTCTGTTGTTGTTTTTTTTCAATTACGTTCGAGATCTGTATATGATCAAATTTGCAATCATGAACAGATAATATGTCTATTGTATCATCTGAAAGTTCTTCTTCTTTCATAAGAAAATCATATGCTTAGTGGAGTAATTAATCCACCTTCCTATCAATTTTCTGAACTTAATTACCCATTTGTAATTTTAACAGATTTATATTTATATTTTGAAATAATTAGTTGCTATTTAATATTGAACATAGTATATGATTATTTATTTTTATCATAAATTCTCCAAACAGATTAGGAATAAAATAATATTAAAAATGTCTAATATTAAGTTCATATTTTAGAAAAAAGTACACAAATTACCTTCATCCGTTAACTCCTTTTCAGCTGTTGTTAATACAATAAAAACTGTTTACAAATAACTTGATACTATTTATTTGTATGCTGTTATCAATCCAGGTAATCATTTAAAATCATATTTTAGATAGCATTGATGGTGTAGCTGAAATCAATAGTGATGTTGCATTTAAACAGTTGAAATAACTCTATACTCAATTGGGATGGCCATCAATCAAACTTTTAGTCACATAGGATCCCAATGCTGAGTCAATTATTAAGGATTCTTGGGGATTGTTGAATTAGAGTTAAATTTTTGTGGAGAAAAAAAGTCATGATGTAGGCACATTGTTTCAGCCAATATAAACTGATTAACAACAATAGATTGCTCCTAAAGCAGATAATCAAAGGTATTCAATTTAAATAATCTTCTAAGTACCTAAGTCAAGGTTTAACAATCTGACAATGCATAAAACACAGGCCCTGTTGACTTTCGTAATAATGAATAGCTCAAACAATTAATCATTAAAATCGTTGATGAAAGACTCTAATATTATGGATTGATCGGCAATAAAAAAGGATCAGAAAAAAAAGATTAATACAAATTTAGCTTACAAACCAAAAGACCTATCTATCAAGCATAACCAGGATAGAAATTGTAAATCCCCTTTGACTTTAAGAATAGTGGAACAGAGGTTTGGAATAATGCATTTATGATATGCAAATAACTCAATATTTCAAAACCCTTGAAAAATGTATCACCTGGATAATCATGCAGTGTATCTGTTGAAATATCCTGTTAATTTTAGAAAAGTTAGAAAGAAATCTATGAATTTTAAGTATTGATATTGTATATTTAGATTATTTGTGAGAATGAGAAACAAGAATTCAAATAAGTGGAGGGAACCATACCAATAACAATTTAGAAAGTTAAAATGTTAGATTATGATGAACAAAAAGTAGAGCAATTGTTGCAAGTTTTCCCACAAAAGGGCAGAAACTTTTTGGTTAACTTTGTAAAGAACGAAGGAAAGAATAAACAATTTGAAGAACTTGTTGAGTAATTGCTCCTATAATAATTCTGAAAAATTACTCATTTTAATAATATAAATTCAAATTTATTTTTAATGCAGGGGCAAGTATAAGAATTGATTGAAGAAATGATTCCTTAAGTATTATTTCTCTAATGCAGATTCGAGAAGAAATCCTGAAAGAACTCAGACCACAATATGAAAGTTAATATTAAGAACAGTTAAATTAAGCAATGCAAGAAATTAAAGGAAGTTAATTTAAAGAGCAATAAATAGAAGAAAAGAAAAGAGAGGTTACTATAACAATAAACTTAGCTAGCATAATAAATACTATATTAAATTGAGTAAGAATTCGAGCAGGAAAAATAATCCTTGATTCACAATGTTTCTGTGAGTTTAGGCAAGAGTCGATCTATGTAGGCATTAGAATAATAGTATTTCTAATTATAATTAGATTACGATCAAAAATAGAAAAAGAATATGCAGGTTATGTTGAGGAGGAGACTAGAAAAAAAACTCATTTAATAAGATTAAATTGTTCAAAAAAATTCGAAGAAGATAGAGCAGAAATGAAATAATAGTTAACTGATGAATTTACTGAAAAACTACAAATTCATTTAGAAAAATTAGAATAAAGTATTATTTATTTTTAATTATGAGCTAAGTAATAGACAACTCAAGAATATTAGAACTAGAAGGACAAACTAATTAAAATTGAAGCAGAGGCTTAATAATTTCAATCAATGAAAAATACTTAAGAAAATAATTATGGAGAATAAATACAATCAATGCATGATCAAATAAGATTGTTAACAGAATAACTATAATAAATAAAGGCTCTAAAAATACCAAAATAGAAGCCAATAAAAAAATAACCTACTGAAGTAGAAGAAATATAATAATAAACTTCACCATTTTCCTCAGCTCTTAAAAATTAAGTATTATAAGAATGCATCATTTATGAAGGATTGGATATCATAAATTTTGAATAGCTACCAGATTTATTTCATTTGGAATTAAAAAAGCCAACTGAGAAAAAAGATAATTAAAATTAATAAGTTTAGCCATAATAATATGAATCTAACTAAATAACTAGATCTGACTTGGCCTATACAGTTAATACATAAATCAATACTCACGATAGTCAAGTGATTTCATTTAATGTTTCTCAACCTTCTATGGCGAAAACCAATCCACATGTTACCTAACCACATATTACTTAGCCATAAGATGAAAAAGAGAAAGAAAAAGAAAATTAACCTTCTTAGAATAAGGACCTAATTTCTATTAAAGAAAATGATTTCAAGAAATCTTCAATTTCTAATTAATCAGCAATAATTGAAAAACTTGAAAATCTCTGCAAAGAGAAAACAAGAAAATCTCAAATTAGTTCAATTCAAAAATCATCTAAAATACTACATCCATAAGACTAATTTGAAGAACTCTTCAAACCTGACTTAAAGGATTCTTAGCATACAAGAAATATAAAATTATTAAGGCAAGAATTGCAGGACAAGTTCCTTGAGGATCTACAATTAGAAGATTACTATTATTAGTAGATTTCATTTCTAAAATTCAATTTTATCTAATAATTTCAGAAGAGCATGTAATAAGAAATCACAGAATAAGTTCACTAACTAACAACTGTTTGGAATAAGGGTCATTTATCTTATTCTGAAAGGATTGAGTATATCAAAAGAATAATGGATTCTTCAGACTCATAAAGTGAACTTGCCTTTGTTTTAGAAGAATGTTTAGAATATTATTAATAAAGTATTAATTGATCTAATTTTAGACGAATTATTGATAGAAAAATTACAATAACGTCAATCATTTAGGTCGCAAATAATTAAAGAAAATTGCCTGATTTAAAAAAACAAGAAAATATTCTAAGCTCTCAAAGGGTTAACTTATGAAATTAAATAAATTTTAAAGAGTAAATTCTTTTGGAGAGAAGTTGATGTTGATTCCATTTTGATGATTGATTAATTGGAATAATAATTAATAGAGAGAGAAGAAATGAAGGAAGATATCAGAAGAAAAGTAGAAAAAAAATTCAAATGACTTATATATAATTTATGTTGTTACTAAATCAAGTTATGATTGAGTTTCTAAGATTTTTTTAAAGCAATCTCTAATATTTAACCTATAAATAATCTTTAAAAAAAATATGAAAGAAGACTCAGCCTCTATTTTGAGTGATGAACAATCCTTAGAATTAGATTGCAGAATGTTTATTCCTAAGTTTTAATAGAAAGACTATGATACATATTATACAGAAAATAGTACCTCAGTTTACAAAAGGATTATGGAGATTAAATCGAACTCAAGTGAATATAAGTTTAAGATTCCTCAAAAAACAATGCCTCTGAGTATGCAGTGTATGAGGAAATTCAGTGAAGAATTACCAAACAATTAGTTAAACAATAAAATTAGTGATGGTTTATGTAAACAATATTTCCAGCATTTCTCAACAACAGATAAGAATAATGGAAAAAAGAAAGAAAAAAGCACATCACTCTATTCATTGATGAGTAATTCTCCAATTGAAATACAAAAGTTGTAAACTCAACTTATCGAAACTACATCAAAAAAATCGAAGAAATCTCTCTCCAAATCTCCAAAGTAACAAAAATCAAGAAGAAAATTATCAAATACATCAGATATGTCTGGGAAAAAGTCAAAAGATTCCCCTATCAAAAAATAACCCAATCAAATGGTGTATTATTGTGTAGATTCCTTTAAAGATCCTATTTAATTAAATCGAATCGATTAATCCTTAAATATTTATACAGGGATGTAAAGAAGCAATAATTTACTACTCAGTTAACCACAACCTAAAAGTATATTGAAAAGCAAGTCATGTTGTAGTGAAAGTAGTAATGGTGAATGTAGTAGTAAATATAAATCAATGAAATCCTCAATATTTAAGAGAGTAACATTTGAATCAATGAAATAATCAATGAAACAATCGAAACATAATCAGCTTGTTATAATTTAATGAATATATTTTTATAAATCATTATTTTTATTAATCAAAATAGGATGGAGTCTCCAAATATTCTTTTGACTACATTTCCTTTAATCTAGATCTACATCGTTCTAGAGCAAATTCTTCATCATATGATTCACCAGTATTTTTAACAACAAAGAGATTCATAAGATCACGTTCAGCAGAACAATATAATTTTGTTTTATGATTGTACATTTCATCAATAAGTAAAATGAATCTTCTTGCAGCATTTCGATTAGCCATACCAATTTATTTTACATTTTTCAAACAAATTGTATGATAATTTCTGCATAGTGCTATAAAATCAGATGCTCCAACAACATCTTCACATAATTCCTCATAATCAAATAAAGCAACACCATTAGCTTACCTCTTAACAAGAAAGTTTCTTCCCTCAATTACTTCTATTTCTTTTGAATAGCTAAAGTATTAATATTTTATACAATTTATCAGTGCCACTCAATCGTTTGAATATTCCTTTCATTGTCAAATCAGCTTATTCATCTAATGGACTAATGAATGTTAATAAACGTTCAGCTTAAGCATCAGACTTAGTTATTATTTCATATTACGTATGAATATCTGTAATCTACATGTGAATCCATGTTATGCACTAAACAGGACTATTTTAAAAATGGAATGAAGGGCAAAAATAAATGTCTCTATAACCCTCCTTTATATAAATCTTCAGGAGGTCTATTTGAGGTTGCAACCAAAATCATATGATTATTGATCATGGTCTCAAAAAGTCTTTTTAAGATTAGAGCATCTCCAATATCAGTGACTTAAAACTCATCTAGACACAATAATCTCACTTCCTTTGCTCTTGCTGTACCTACTTTAGTAACAGGATCGTCTTTTGAAGAGCATTTATGTAAATCCTTCTAGACGTCTAACATAAATTCATTGAAATGAATTCTTTTTTTCTGAGGTATTGAACATTACTCATAAAATAAATCCATTAAGTATGTTTTACCACTACCTGGTGAACCGTACACATAAAGTCCTTGCATAGGCTGCACAAATGGTCTCCCAACCTCTTCCAATGCAGACTATGGTTTTTATTGGTTAATGGTGATAGTTTGTGAGCCTCCGAATAAAGAGCTAAAAAATGATTATTATTTTGGGGCAGCCTAATGTTATTGTGGAGAAGCAGCTTATTGACTACGTTTAAGAAAATCAGCCAAGAATTGGGAATATTTTAACCACTGATTATGTGTTGCTACTAACTAGTCGTTCACATTATCGAATTGGATAATCTGTGATATATTTGATATCATACCGTATTCACTTATCTTTCATCCCGAACTATTTCTTCCTACTTTACAAGATATTAGTAATGGTCAAGAATCACACCAAATCTAAATCTGGATCTCAAGCTCACAAACATTTTATTATAATTTTATTTACTAAAGGATTAAAATTAAATAATCTTAATTTTATACAATTATCTTAATTGTTTGATTATAGTATATGTAGGTATTAAAGAATCAAATCTAATAAAAATATACTTTTTTTAATGTTAATTGGTTCGTTATAATTAAAATATGAATTAACTTTAAAATGGAAATTATTTTTTGAATCAAGATTATAACTATCTTAGAAGGCCTCAGATCACTCAAACAATTTGCATTTAATCAAAATCAGCTATGGATATCAAACCTCAACCAATTATCTATTAAAAGAAATAAAAAACAATACACTATTATGATTAAGGGAAGAAATCATTTGAACAATACACAACAGCAAAAACAAAATTGTATGAATTATTAAGTCTAAGATAAAGTACTTTAATTAACTATAAATTAGCAAATAGAACCCCTATCTAAAGATCTAGATAAATCGAACCAAAGATGATAGTTAGAAGATAACCAGATATTGCTAAATCAGTTATAGAATAGAATGAAAGCTGTTATAAAGTTAAAACATTAAGTCAAGAATGCCCTAGAACTCAATAAAAGATTGCTATACATTAGCATAGTTCACAACTGATTAGTACATAAAAAAGGTAGTAATAAAATTCAAAATCCTTTAACAATAATACATCCACACCAATTTTAAATAAAACTGTTTCATAATTTTCCTGCTTTACTCCAATAGCCAACTAAAAAAATCCAATTTAGTAAGAGTTAATGCAAAGAATCAAATAATAAAAAATTGAAAGCTTTGTTAATTTATTACTAAATAATCAAATTAAAAAAAAGGTGGCTTGTTTTGGAATCATGAAGCAATTAGCTCCAATGTTAAGTTATATTCGAGAATTAGAGCGCAAAAAGGCGGATTTCAAGCCGAAAAAATTTCAAATTTAATTAATAAAAATAAAATGAATAACGATAATATTTTATCATTAAACAATCAATATTCCTTAGCCTTAGGTCTACCTCTCTTTGGTTTTATAGCTATTTCTTCCCAACCATCATCACTATCTACAATTTTCTTTTCTGGCTCAATTTTTTCTTGAGTAATTTATAATTTTTCTTCAAATTAATTTGCAATTTCTGGAATTTTTTTAACACCCTCTTCATCAGAGTCTGCGCCCCATTCAGGTATACCTGTTTCTTTCGGTTTTTCTTGTGTTGGCTATTTATTTTTTTTATTTCTTATTCTTTTTTTCTTTTCTGGCTATTCACCTGAAAAGCCTGGAATGGTGTTTTATTATTATTAAACTTTAGGAGCCTTTTTATTTTACATCACTAAATTTTACATCTCTGACATGAGATTTCCTTCTGTGGATTAAGCATCCTTACATTATCGAATATGATTATCCATATCTGCAATTGAAATAATGTGCAAAAAATTGTAGGGACAATGGTCGAATAAATGCTCTACTCTTGCTTTATCTTAACATCCTTGAGTGATGTGATAAAAGAGTCTAGAATTAGGCATTTAATGAGACGGATTGTAAGGACATTTAACCTAAAAATCACGTCTGACATCCCCTTCCTTAAAACTCATAATAAATAATTATTGTGGTTGGTTGTTTTGTTTAATTTGTACTGAGTATATGCAAAAATATATCATCTGTACCTTCTGAGTGAAATTCTGTTTCTTCTGGCATAATTTGCACCTCTGGATGGTCTGGTTTGATTGTTTCTATGACCCTTAACTCTGAGTCCTCTACTCTTTCTTCCAGCAGATGTCAATCCTACATTAATTTAGATATTTTACCTCTCAATTCTCTGTGCTTATGTACAGGCTATGTGATCCAATTAATTCTAGAATCTCCTCTAATTGCTGGATGGAAGGGATCGACTGTGATGACTTCATAATATTTGTATGTTCCATCTTGAGCCACCCAATATGAATTCAAGACTCTTAAATTTCCGATTTTTCTTCCGACTCTTTCCTCTGCAACAGATCTGAGATTTCTGGTTGGCTTCAATTAATTGACTCCCTGACTTGCTGGCTTGCCTTTAACGAGTCCCTTTCTGATCAGCAATTTTCTGCCTCCTCTTCTGACTCTGACTCTGTAAATTACGTAGCCTACAATCACGAATCATTTTACCTTGCTTTGCCTTATATCCCAATCTTCTGGCCTTATCTGGTCTGCTGGGTCTTGTTGCTCTGTGGATGACTGGCAATTGTCTGTATTCCCATGTTCTGATTCTCATGATGAAGCTGAGTACATCAGATTACTTCTTCTTCCAAAGCTCTTGTAAATACTTGTATGCGCCCATTATGAAGGAATAAAGATTTTTATTTATTAAAAAATTTCAAATCGCTATAAACTGGCATACTATATAGTTTGAAAAAAATATTGGGTATAATTATGTCATCAAAATTCGTATTTAAAGAGATTATTATTCAAGAAATTGAGATCGAATAAATTAGTATCATCATACTACTCCCATTTTGAAAATTATTATTTTTATTATTACATAGGACTCTCTACTTTTTTTACTCTCATTTCTGATCTATTCAAGCTTGCTTACATGGGTGCTCTCTATTTAATAACTTTAGGTTTTAAACTACACTATTCAACATTTATCCCTAAAGTGAAAGGACAAGGCATAAATTATCTCTATTTTTTCAATTTTTTCAAAGCTGACATTGCTCTAATGATTCTGTAATCATTCACATAAACTTTATGAGGAGTGTGAGACGATTAATTTTATATTTTCAGTATTTTTAGCTGCTCCTCTTTCGGTCGTTCAGCCATCCTACCAACCTGAATTGTAGCAAAAATATCACTTCTTCCCTTTTATTTCATTTTGCTTTCTATCAGGGCAGTTGAAGGACGCATTTACATTGAAGGACTCATAGATTAGTATCGCTATTTATTTGATTCTCTTGTTCTATTTTTATTGAGGACAAATGAATATAATCCATGTTAAGAATATAGATCTGAATTTGATTTACTATTAATTGTTTTCCTGTTTGTTTCAAAAGTCACCGAACTGTTCATATAATTTTTAATAAAATCAATAATCAAGTCTCAAACATTATATTTCTTTATGTGTCATATGACAGTCTAAACTACAATATCTCTCCAAACATCTAGGGCAAGTGTATTTCGCCAATGATCTACATATTGAACATTGCCTCGTTGCTTTTGGTAGGGACTTGGGAGTAATATTCTGGAAATTCAGAAACTCAGTTTCAACAGGTGTGTTTTTTAACATCTTTTTTAGATTGACATTTTTTCTCAATGTATTGTTTTGCTTCTTCTTGGCCAATCTCAACATCTTGCTCTTCTTCTTGTTATTTGATGCATCAGATAATTCTTCTTCCGCCAATTTATTTGGTGAATCATAATAATCACTTTCAAGGCAATCTAATCTTGATTGTGTTCGGAGGTTTCTCTAACCTTCATCTATATTCTTCACATACATAGTAAAATTCTTAACCCTCTTCTGATTCCTTGTAGTTGCCATATTATTAAATAATTAATTATAAAAAAAAGTATTTAAGAAATCACTTTAACACACTCCTTGCTCTTTAACCATAGTTTAGAGATAATGCTTTTTTTTTAAGGTTATGATATCTGTCAGCTACATCTAATATTTAACCCCTAGATCTCTGTCTTCTGAAAATAGATTGTGAGTTAATGGGGAAGTTTGGGGACTTTGAAGGTCGTTATTTATCTAAACTCTAAAATCTAATAGGTATCGTATTAGTTGACTATGTCACTTGATTGATTTCGAAAGAAGTATTATGTTATGAGATGGATCGTTCCATAGCCTTAGATCCTTGTTGCTTTCTAACTTTCTGTGGACGAAGTTATTTAGTGGCCATCTCCATTGGGCTAGGTTCTGCATATTTAGAGGTGAAACTTTAGATAGTTTTGCGTATGACTTATATAGTATACATTGTATTATCGTTTAGAGATTTAGGTTTGAGGTGTGGCAAGAGGGCGAGGGGTTATTTAATGTTTGCTAATTTATTCATTAAAAAGTTTATATCTTATTTTTAAATATGGCAGACGTTCAGAATTAGAGAGCATTCTAGAAGTAAGAAGGCATCTTCCAAAACTCAAAGAAACTCTTGGCAAAGAAGACATCCAAGGGAGTCAGATATTGGAAGGAAGTAGGACTTGGCTTCAAAGTGCCAAAAGATGCAATCGAGGGACATTACATTGATAAGAAATGCCCATTCACTGGTAATGTGAGTGTTAGAGGTGCCATTTTGAAGTATTATTGTTCTAATTTTAGGGGTATTGTGATTTCAACCAAGATGACAAGAACAATTATCATCAGAAGAGATTATTTGCACTATGTTGCCAAATACAATAGATATGAAAAGAGACACAGAAATATTCCAGTCCACATCTCTCCAGCCTTCGGTCCAGTCAAGGAAGGTGATATTGTTGTTGTTGGATAATGCAGGTAATTTGCAATTTTAAAAAAAGACCATTGTCAAAGACAGTCAGATTCAATGTCCTAAAAGTCATTCCAAATGAAATTGTTGGTAATGTGAGAAAGCAATTTGTGTTATTTTGATAAATCATAGTACATTATAATAATTATTTTTCATTTTTCATTTAGCACATCCAATAGATGTTGAAGTTAACTTAATGGTGATTTATGAGTTATGGTAATAATTTTATTCTTGATTTGTATTTTATGCATTTTCTACAACATAGGTGCCAATCTATTTAATTTCTATTTAGCAGGGGACATCTCCCTACTTTTAGAAATTTAATCAAATTATTGCTGACTTAATGTAAAATTGAATTGTGAAGGTGCAATGTTTATATTCCCTTAATTTATTTTCCGACGTCTTAAAGGACTATCCTCTTTATAAAGAACCTGACTCTTTTGAATCCTAGAAGAGTAAAGAGACTTTCCTCTTGGACTCCTAATTTCGGTATTCTGTCTTTAATTGCACACATTTGGCAATAACTTATTTTAATTCTTTAAGAAAGCTCTTGGTGCATAATCCATGGATTCAGAAAGTAGTTTAAGTTGGTTTGTATGTGATGATTAAGAGTAGTCATGCCAACCATCTAGTTACTATAAATCATTAAACATAATAATAATCATTTGTTGTAAGTAAGGTTTGTGAGATTGACTGAGTCATCAGGTTGAAGGAATGAATTCTAATACATTCTCTAAAACCATTAACTCAATTTCACTTATTCACAACTTAATCGATATGAGGGATTCTTGCATAAAAGTGCATTTAATAGCATTACTAAATCTGTTGGAATTGATGATTTATATTGGGGATTGTGGTATACTATTGATTTTTATAACTCCTCCTATGTCAAACCTTCAAAAGGTCTTTTATTGAATATTAATTCCTATAATTTAATAAGAAAGTACATATAATATTACACCAAGTGACCACATATCAACTTTCTCAGTGTGCGTTTGTAATAAAACAATTTCAGGTGGCATATAATCAGTTGTACCACAATATGATGGTTCAGCACAATTCTTCTTAATTGCCCAATTAAAGTCTGTCAATTTAATGTTATTGTTAATGTCTAAAAGAATGTTATCTAACTAAATGTATTTATAAAAATTAACTTTCAAATCTCTATGTATAACCTATTGTCTATGTAAATATATTAAAGCTTCATTCAGTTGGTAGATAAATTAGTAGATCTCTGATTCTTGGAGATTTTTCTTACAAATCAGTTGCCTAAGTGTACCATTAGGACAATGTTCCTAAACTAAGTAAATGTGTTTTTCGTCCTCAAAGTATTCTATCAATTGCACTATATTTGGATGATTTAATTTTGATTGTATTCTAATCTCAGCCAAGATATTGTTCTCTGCATGAAATTCTTCCATTCTTTCTTTTTCGATCTAATGTGTTTATTTCAAATACCAACTTGATGGCGAACTGCTTCTTTGTCTTGGTGTCTTTAGCCAATTTAACCTTCCCATATGAACCCATTCCTATTTCTTACAACAGTTCATAATTGGCTGTAGAACTTTGAATTGTATTTTTAATTTTGCAACAAAAAAACATTATTATTTTAATGCAATTTTTAAAAAGATCACAGCCCCCAAACTACCCATAAATGTAGAATGTGTGATGAGGGAAACACAATAGACCATTACAATCATTGTTAAATAAATTTACAATGGGGAAATCAATCAGCATCACATTAGTGATTTTCTAAAAGAAATTGAACTCACTGAGAGAGATCATAAGTTATTTAATAGTTTTGAATTACCTGTTAAATATTCCATTGCACATGAGTTCAGAAGAATTACAGGCAGACTTGCTGTTATTGATCTGGAAACAGCTCAATAAATGATAGAATCTGAAGATGTCTTTGAATTAGGATGTGTTTACTAGTGGCTATTATCATCGAGTCCTGATGACATTGCAGATTTTAATCTTAAAATCAAAGAGAATTCATAAGGAATGTCTTTAATCATGTATCTAAATTGTGTGAACCTTCTTCTGAAACCATTACCTATTGAAGTCATTGAAAATTATATGGCAGAAGATCCGGAAGTTCTTTATCTGTTGTTAAGAATCTTAAAGAAACATCTACCCTCCATAGAAGTGGAAAAGATGATAATTCGAAGTCTTGGAAAAATGAATACTTCATTATAGGCTAAGTATTGCTTTGCAGAATTTATCAATGAAATGCATGAAAATTATGAGGTAAGCAGTAACTTAAGGGAATTACTTCTTGCAAACAATCTCATTTCATTATTAGATAACAATAGTATGGTTTATGTTCCAAACAATTCTGAAGAATAATATTATCCACTTATCTGTTCTAGAGAGTCAAAGTTTATTTATAAGTTGGATAATTGTGATATCACATAGGAGATAGAATTACTTAAGTCCAATCTTGGTTTAATTGAGGAAGAGGAATTTTAAGTGGAGGATGCTTTTGTGGAATAAAAACAACCAGTTTTAAATACTTATGATCTTAAAAAGAGGGTGATTTCATTGGAAAAAAAATTATAAGAAGCAGAAAAAACTATTATAGAGTAGGAAGAAAAAATAAGTAAATTAGAAGAAGATAAGAGTTTTCTTTTAAATGAGCTTGAAGAAAGTAGAAAAAAAGAATCAGCACACTATAATGCACTTAAATCACTAATCACTAATAAAGGTGAATCAGATCTTACTGTTAGTCAATTTATTCAAAAACAACCATCACTTACTAATAATAAAAGTACACTAAAATAAACAACACTCAAAGTATCAACGCTTAAGGCTACTGTTAATTTTGCGAAAATTCAATAATAATTACCAGTCATTCAAGAAGAAAAATCTGAAGGAAACTCTTTAACTTAGTAATAACCTGAACTTAGTGAATTAGATAAAAAAATGGAAGAAGTAGTTTCAGAAAAAACCATTCCATCATTGAATTCTTTAGAAAGTAATCCAACAACACCCCTATAAGCCCACGAATGCAGTTAAGCTAGTCAATATAATAATTCTTTTGCACCTCCACCTCCTTCTCCTCCTCCACCTCCCCCTCCTCCTAGAATGCCTGGTGGCCCTCCTCCTCCGCCTCCTCCTCCAGGAAGACCAGGTGTCCCACCTCCTCCACCACCTCCAGGATCTAATAAAAGTCAAAAAGAAATGAAACCAAAGTTTGATGTACCTACAATTGAAATACCTATGAAAAAATGTCAAACATGGAATCCTTTACCCACAAATAAAATTACTGGAACTGTTTGGGAAAGCCTAAGTTATGATGATATGAAATTAGACATCGGCGAATTTATTGATTATTTCGCCAGCAAACCTGTTGAGGAATCGCAGATCATGTAGTCTGCTATATTTTAATCAATGTACATTAAAAAAGAACCAATAACAAGATTATCTAAGGGAGGTGGTCCAAAAGATCCTAATAGAGCTTAAGCTGTACAAATGGCCTTAAAGAGAGTCAAATTGCCTATTTCAGAGATATTAGAGGCCATCAGAGTAGTGGATGAGGAAAAATTGACAGAAGATAAAGTTTCCCTTTTACTGGACTGTTTGCCAAAGGAGAATGAAAAGAACCTATGGTAGGAAGAGAGATCATGGGGTGAAGAAGAATGTTAGATACGATTAAAAGAGTACAGTGAGGCAGACATATTTTGTATGTGTGTAATGGGGATAAAATGTTATGAAGAAAGATTGATTGGACTAAATGCAAAATATGAATCACTTAGAAATAAATCCATAATTGAGGATTAATTGGTGTTATTTTAGGAAGTGTTTGAAGCAATTTCCAAAGATGAAGAAATTATACAAGTTATGAAACATCTATATTTTTATGGAAGTGTGTTAAATGGAAATTAATAGACATTTGGACTTAAATTTGATTGTATACCAAAAATTACTTGTTATTCTGATAAATAGAAACAATTTGATATTTGGATGTATGTAGTTAGAAAAATGGAAGAGAAAGGCTTTTTAATAGATACAACATCAGATCTCTCTAAATTAGAAATCCTATCATAAGAGAATCGAAGGATTGATAATCTATATACATTTTTGAAGCAATTCGAAGTTAATAAAAAACAAATTATGTTGGCTAGAGACAGTGATCAGGGAAATGATGATAGAGCTAGAGAAGTGTTTGGGTCACTTTATGATGAAATTGAATTATTTGTAATAGTTTAACGAGCAAATCTAAAGAGTTTAGAAGAAAAGTACAAATAATTATGTCTTTTGTATGGAGAACTACCTACTAAACCCACTGATTCATTTATTAAGACTGTTTATGAGATCAAACGTAAGTTAAAAGAAAGAAAACGTATCCTGATTGAATAAGAAAATTAAAAAAAGAGAAAATAAGCAATGGAAGATAAACGGAGAATGAGCAGCATTTACAAAAAATGAACTTCTTGTATATATGTATTATCATTGGAAAATTTAAAATAAAATTAAATCTTAAATAAATAATGGGACGTATGTAATCCAAGGGAAAGGGAAAGGGTATCTCTGGCTCAGCACTACCATATAAACGAAAAGCACCCAAGTGGTTGACACTTTCATCAAAGTCCATCATTGATCAAATTGTCAATTTGGCCAAGAAGGGTATTGTAATTTGCAATAACATAGGTCTTAACGGATCACAAATTGGTGTCCATTTGAGAGATTCACAAGGTATTCCATAGACCAAGTTCTTGACTGGTTAAAAGATCTTGAGAATCTTAAAGAAGAGAGGTTTAATTAGTAGTAAATCAAAGGTTGTGCCCCAAAAATCCCAGAAGACTTGTATGCCCTAATCAAGAAGGCAGTTCAAATTAGAAAGCATCTTGAAAAGAACCGAAGCGATGTTACAAGCAAGTTCAGGTTGATTTTGGTCGAGAGCAGAATTCACAGATTGAGCAGATATTACAGAAGAACCCAAAAGCTACCCTCCAACTGGAAATAGTAATTTGTCCATTCTATTGTAGTGTATCAAAGACTGCCTCCGCCTTAATCGGTCAATGAGCCATAAGTACATTAATATATACAATATTATCAGAACAAAGCAAACTTTTTTCTCTTACCCTCCTGATGCTATTGCAAAAGGGGTTCTAATTCTTTCTTCCATGCCCAAAACTAGTCTGTAACATTTGCTAAGCCTTACCATTGTGAATCAATGCGCACTAATTATAGGAATATATTACCATCAAATGATTTGATTTCTTCTTACAATTCATCTCTGTTAAGTTGCATAGCATCTAATCTTTATTGAAGGAGAGCTATCTTATCTTGTAGACCTTTCTCAAATTGGTTTGTTTCTAAAGGTGGCAATTAAGTATTCATGAGTAAACGAGGTTACAACATGGTTTCTGTATCTATACTAAATTATTCCCTTAAAGCCTCAAAACTAGATTTAAGGTATTGAAGGAGTGTACTAATTATTAATATAATATACAATTAAGTTTAGATCAACTGTTATTGAAGTGCATCTATCTTATTGTATAGTTCCTTAATACTTGGTGGTTGGTCTTCTGAGATATGAAAATACTTTCATAATTCTAGTTAGTACATTCTTTATAATTTATTCAACTCTTTATGTGAATTGGTCTGACTGTATGAAATCCATAATATAAAATAAAATTCATTGTTATTATAAGTGAATAAATATTTATTCTTTGAGAGAGTCTATTAATTCTGCTTCATTTGGTACATAATAAGATTCGTTTTTCATTCTTTATTTAGTTAATTGAGCTCTACACATTGGACATGAATTCTATTCTTTCACAATAAACCATCCCTCTATGCAATCTTCACAATAGCTATGTCCACAGGGCAATAATTTATCAATTTTATGTTCAAAACATATCTAACATGTACCTTCTTCTTTTGTAGGATCTGACATAATAATTGATGCTAAATCTTAAAGTAATTGTTTGCAATAATAGAACTAATGTTAGGCCATTTAAACATATTATTTATCTACAAATATTCCAATACAAAGATCATCTTATTTCTTTACGAATGGTAACGAATCTAACAAATTATGGTGCCGTTTTGTGACTTCTGCAAGAATTGACTTACCCAGACAATTTTTTAGTGTTGTCGTTCTAAATGAATAAAATTTGTACTTAGCAAGTAGATTAAATGATGCAACATCCTTAATTAATTCAGATAATGATTTCTTTTCAGAAGATTGTTGTTATCCCATTGATTTAATATTTTATATTTATGATAATCTCAGAATCTGCCTCCAAGGTATTGTGATGTAGCGGTTAATTTTTCAGTCAAGTGCTCAAGGATTCTCTCAACGATTTCCTATTGTCTTTATCTTTCAGTTGTTTAGGTGGCATAGGTATTCTCTTGAGAAGCACACCACTCGTTTTCTGCATCGAGTGTTTCTTGAGCAGACTCGAGTTCCAACTAAAAAAATTATAACTCTAATTACTTAATGAACTTCATAGAAATGTGTGGCAGTGTCAATATTGGTATGGAAAGTTTAAATGGATTATTCTAATTAATTCTTTCTTTCAATAAGTCTATTATGTTCATTACTCAAGTGAGTAGAGAATTCAACCCATCTTTAAGCTTATCTATTTTCAGTGTCCTAATGATTAGTTGTAATTTACTTCCAAAACTGATCTAGCTTCAACAAGTTATTATCTCAATTAAGAGAGCAATTAAAGAATTCTTTAGATAGCCTTTTAATCAACCTTGGTAGCCAATTCGGTCAATGCTGTGACAATTGGTTAGAATAAAGCTCCATGACTTTCATTTTCAATCAATCGCTTTTGAACTGCTTCAAATTTTGGTTTGAGTTCTGCAAATGTGGCACCAAGTGAAAGATGTTGTACTAATTTAGTTGCTTCATCAACTGCAGCAATGGCATCATCATGTTCACCATTCTTTCTAACCCATGTTTCATGAGCCTTATTTCTGTTAGCTTCTTCTTAAGCATATGTCTTTTCATTGCTTTCAATGTCCTACATAGAAATTTACATACTTAGATTGTTTATCTGACATCTGTTTCAGCTTCAGCCAATGCCTTTTCATTGTCCTCCTTCATTTATGCGTTGGCTGCAACTTATGCAGTGTGGTAGGCAATTGAGTTCTCAAGATCAGTCACAATGCGTGTGCATGCAGACCTGTCTACTCTAATTACGTTATCATGTTTATTCTGATCGTCCACCAATCCAGCAAGTACTTAATTGAGTAGGATCAACACTTCTTCAGCATTACCCTTGGCTTGCAAGTACATCTAAACTGTAGAAAGGATAGTGTTTCCGAAATTGTCAGCGTCAATTTCTGCCAACACCGCTTTTGTGTCTTTTTACACGGCTACGACACTAGAAACAATCAAAGCTAGAGCGATGAATTTATACATTAAAAATAATGGTTCATATACATGAAAACGGATTCACATAAATAATTAAAATTCATATAAATCAAAGATATCTATAACCATATCCGCCACGTCTTGAGTAATTGTATTAAGGGGGAGGAGCATATGTAGGAGCAACATATGAACCTGAATAAGGGGCTGGTGGAAGATATTAACTTCCCTAACTGACTCTACTTTGTGGACCTTTCACTACATGACTATTTTAAACTGGAACATAATCTATATGCTCATCATATCTATCCACTGGAATGTATTCCACTCGTTTTTCAAGGCGAGGCACTGGTACGTAATCGGTCTCGTGCTTGACTTAACATTTAAAAATTTTATAAAACCTTCTATGTAGTCAGTGTAGCTTTTTTCGATTGGTCTATACTCTACTTTTGTTTCAGGAACATAATCTGTGTATCTTTGTTCCACGGGAATGTATTCAGACCATTGTTCTCCTCTCTAGTATCCATATTAGGGCTGACGGTATGGTTGCTGATAGTAAGGATATTGATATTGTGGGGCATATTATGGAGGTGGTGGCCCATATGATGCAGGCGGTGGGTATATAGGGGCTGTACGATCAAGGGGTGTTCTCATATATGACTTGACTGGGGAATATGACATAGGAAATTAATTAATTATTGATTGTCTAACGACCATTTAATCATAAATTTTATTCTTTAATTGTTGTACCCAATAAATCATCTAAATATGTAAAAGTAGATGAATAATTCCCTGTATTTAGACTATGATGTTTAGAATGGAATGAGGAATGTGTAGTCAACGGTAGGTATTGATATACATCCCATTGGAAACTATATCCAGAGTGGTCAGCCAATGTTTTATGAGTAGCCAAACCTACAAAAATCAATATTGTGATCATGTGCACTCTCTCCCCTAAGAGTAGTGGACCTGCAATCACAGGTATTAGATTTCCTACTATATATTCTATTGGGTGTGCAAATTCTGCAGACCATGATACTTTATATTATGTCATTTCAATACCTGTAATATTATATGAATGATGCACTTTGTGGATATTTCTGTATAGAAATCCTGTGTGCAACATTCTATGACTAAAATAGAACAGGGCATCCTCAATTATAGCAAATGCCACTATCTGCCAACTTATCTCAAATACACTGGGAAATGTTTCATCAAATCTACAATCCATTTTCATAGAACTAGCTGTGTAAGCGACTCCAACCATTATAAATTAATTAAGGGCAACATTCTTCCAAAATAATTTCTTCATTAGTTCCCATTGTTATGGCTTTGCCCATGGCCATGGTAACTAAATGTTTCATATCCATACTTTCTCAATTTTATATTGCGTAATTTCTTTTGATTTGCTACCATAGCAATACAAATAAAAGAGATTCACTATTAGGTAAGTCAATAGATGGGCAACATAGAGTGTGCCAACAAAAAACAATTGTTCTTTTTATTATACTTTAAGGTACTTTGATAAACTTAAGGCCATATGGAACTAAGGAATAGGCGTCCTATGGCAAAGTATCCAAATAGGCCAATGATTGTTAGTCCTGGTATTATCATAATTATTAAATTATAATGTATTCCATGGAGGAGAGTTGGGATTTCGAAAATTAGGAGTCCATATCACCAATGCAAGAGTTAAAGCAAAAATATGCAGAACGATTGGATGAAATTGAACACCATTCACCAAAGTAAAGGGAATTTCAATTAGAATAACAGAAGCAAAAGATTCGAAACTGGTACGAGATTAAGGAGCATTTGATAGCAATCACTAAAGAAGCCAATGAACTAGAGTGCCAGAATGTTGAGCGCAGGCAGGAACTAGTTATTTAATTAAGGAGACGAGAATAGCAGCTAAAACAACTAAAGCAAACTCTAAAAGTTAAAAATAAACCCAAACCCCCATCTTTATTACTCAAAAGCCCTCGTTCTAGATCCAAATAATCTGATATGCAAGAAATTGATGATTTATTGGCTGGATTTCAAGCTATGCGAAATTACTTGTAGAGCAAATATGGTTGGTAATTCAGCAAATAGTAAGTGGATGTTACTCATACAGAAGAATCCTATGAGGATTATGACTTACTTAGGAGTAATAAAATTAAATTCGATCTCTTAGAGAACAAGATCTACCATTTAGATTTGAGTGCATAACAAGAATATGATGTGCAGCGATATTAAGTATAATGATAGTTATCTTCAAAGAAACGACATAAAAATGGATTATTAGATTCATCAGTGAGATCTTACTAATCACTTGCCACTTCTGCAAAGAAAGAAGTCTTAAGTCTTAGATTTGACAAGACTTCTACAAGACTGCCTGTAATCCCATCACCAAAAGAACCAGTGGTATAGCAATCTGCATAATAAGTGTCCACTTTTAGAGGTATTTTAGCAAGTACTTCTAAACGATTACCATACTTCTCACCATCTCAAATGCTATAATCTCCTAAAATAAAACCCCCTTAGTATGGGTATATGGGTGAGGATATTGTAGCCAATTCAGTTTCAAGTCGTGTTTTAACTCGTAAATAGACAACTTTTAATCTTTCTGAAGGTGAAAGTCAACGTAAGCATCGTCTTAAAGATCAGTCTGTAAATATGTCTCAAGAACGACGGATTAAAAACTATTATGCTGATGCCAATTTTGACGTCATACGTGAGGTACCTAGAAAAAAGAAAAAAGAAAAGAGACTTGAAAGAGGAGAGGCTTTGAAATAAATGGTAGCAAAGGTTGTGTAAAGATCTAGGACTATTCTTCATCGTTTAGAAGGCAAAGAGAAAAAACCCTCACCAGAACATAGTTTTCTAAAGATCAAGGAAGCATAAAAGAAATTTCTAAGTGAAGCAAGTACACTCTCAAAAGCCAATAAACTTCAATTAGAGGAAAGATTAGGAGAGATATCAGAAGTGTTCTTCAAAGTACAGAAGAGAGAGCAATCGAAACTCTTTGATTACTATAAAAAATAGTTTAAAAAATGAATCAATTAAAAGTCAGCTCTCGCTTTCATACAGAGGCACAAGACGAAAAGTGGCAAACACATAGAGACAAGTTATTGCAAAAGATAATGGAGCAAGTATAGTCTATGATGATGTAACAATCATATGACCAAGTATAGCGGATATGTCATATAGGGAGGTGAACAATAGTTCTATGACGCATTCAAATACTAGGTAGCACACCAGCAAATATGTATTGATGCCCTTTTTACCATTAAGCCGACCTAATTACTCAGGTGCAAATGAGTTCTAATTTTGATGTGGGAAGAAAGTTAATCTCGAATTCCATTTTCACCCATATGTCCCAAATCCTCAAAAGTTACAGTACCCAATAATATAGAGTGCAGATTCGAGTGAATCAGTAATTACATTATTTGGCAAGGGATACAATTCGAACTATCCAAGAAATTTATGAAGCTTGTCAGCAAGTTGATAAGGTTCAAATTTGTGGTAAGGATGCTGTATTCAGACAGTATGATAAGTACCTCCGATAACTTGATTAAATGTCCTATTTCTGGGAACAACTAATAACTCTTGAAAGCAAGACTCCTACTTTCAACAAGGACACTTTAATCTAAGAACTATCTAAATATCTAGAAAATTGGTTTGAAACACTTTTTATAAGAGTAGAAGTCAAGTAACCTAAACTCTCTACTAAATCATCTCTCTAAATCACAAAATCTTAACCATAAATAGATCACAGATTAAGAACTGCTCATGAACTCTTTGGTGGACTGGGAAGAGAAAAGGATACACTTGCAGCATTGTAACTCTATACTAAATTGGCAGCAGAAAATAATGCCACAGCATAGGCAGTTATGGGATAAATGTGTTTGGATGGATCCATAGGTGCAATAGATTATGATTAAGTAAATTTTAATTTAAATAGGCTTTTAATTATTTCAAAAAAAGTGCTGATTAAAGAAATACTTTTGGTCTTTATCATGCATCGAAATTAGTTTTAGTAAATTAAAATTTATATTCTTTAAGGAAGGAAAAGTTTTCGATAAATTTTACGATAGAGATGACAATACTGTTGTAAGCAAACAATCCAGTGAAACATACATCAGAAACTATGATTGTACATTCGCCATTACACTACTTAAACGTGCAGCTGAACTTGATCATTTAGGGTCTATGATATACTTGGGTGACCTTTATTCAAATGGATATCAAATATAGGATTGTATACATCATTGTAACTTCAAGATATCTTAGACAAGGATTATTCCAATGCAGAATTCTATTACAAGTAGGCCCAAAAGAAGAATTCAAATTTAGCTATGCATAAATTGGCACTCCTATATTAAGCAATGTCTAAATTACCTATTTATAAGGTATCATAAATTTTATAATAAGAATCGTTCACACCTAATTTTGCCCCTCCTTACTTAAGCTAAAAACTAAGATTATTTGCCAGCATTCTATGATTTAGGATTATTATTGTATCAAGGACTTCCAGATGAAGTTTAACCAAATCAAATTATGGCAGATCTTATTTTTGAACAAGGTGCTATGAAAGGAGATTAGAGATGTGGATAAAAATTGCTCAACATAAAGTTTCAGTCACTTAGGAAGGATGAAATTACGTTTGATGATTTTTTCGCTCTTCTCGATCAACTTGAAGAATAAAATAAAGAATGGGCATTTCCAAACTACATGAGAGGAAAGGTTTATGAAAAAGGTGTTTAATCTGACAGAAACATCAAAAAAGCTATTGAATAATATAGACTTGGTATGCTAAAAGGATGTTAGAAATGCAAATCGTCAGTTGAAAAGCTTGACAATCCTTCCAATTCACAGCAATCATCTTTACATTAAAGATAACCAACCAACGGGTTCATTGAGTAAGTAAGACAACAGGAATGGAAGAAGCCATACCAACAGAAAAGTAGACAGGTTTCCCTTTAGAATGTGCAAAATTCAAATAATATTATTGAAAATGATATACAATCAACCATGTAAGTACTCTATCCATCAGTAGTCCAGATCGTTACACTCGTATGACCATCAGCATTACCAGACATAAGAATCAGGATGATGAAGACCGAAAGAGGGGAGTTTCTGCATAAGATATCCAACCTACTCTAGGTAAGAGCATTCTTCTTTCTCAAATCAAGACTCCTGAACCTCAATATCAACACTCCCATTTCTGGTCACCTAGACAGCCTTCTTAAGTTTCATAACAAGGCTCAACCATTACATAATCAAATTCTAAGAAAAGGCGTTTTAATTTAAAAGAAATCCGCTCGACCCACCAATAGAGTGAGCCACAGTGATTAATATTGATTTATATTTTTCAATCCCAATTTTGATGAAAAAACCTTTCTTTTTTTGAGAGCTTGACAATTGTGAAAAACTGCCATTTAAAAATAGAGAAAATTTCACTTACAGGAAATAAATCAAACCAATTAATTTGGAGGTTGACTCCTGAGTTATACTCATAATTATTAATCTAAGAATTAATAAAAACACTGAAGTCTTGAAATTTAAGAAATTAATATGAGTTTCATAATTAACTACGGAGAATAGTTTTTTTTATAAATATGCAGGCTGACAAATCAAAATTTCAATTAATTTATTTCAAATGGCAGGAAGACCACTTAAGCGAGAAAGGGATAATAATGTTTACGAAGAAGAAGGAGGGTATATAGCAACGAATGAATTTGCTTTGAAATTATTAGAATTGATTACAGAAATGTCCAACTATAAAATTATAGCAATCCTTGGTCCTACCAACACTTAGAAAAAAACCCTCGAGAAGAGAAGAAAAATAATAGAAAAAGAACAGGCTGCATTTAGGAAAATATACAAAATCCATGAAGAATACAATTATTTTTTGCGGGACCCTTAGAAAAACCCTAGAAAATACACAATGAAGGAAGGTAGACTCTAGGAGGATAAAAGAGATTATAAAGTTGATCTCTCGAAAATTAAAAAGCTAAATGTATTTAACAATGGCTTTTTAGAAAGTTTAAAGTTGTTGTTTTAGGAGTTAAATCCTACTATGCAAATGTTCTTATAAGAATACATTTACTTTTTTTTGATCTCTAATAGGAATGAAGTATAATTTAATTAGAATTTCCTTGAAGAAATTGAAAATAACCATGAAAAGTATAAGGAAATACTATAATGGGATCAACTATATGAATTGGCTTATGACGAAAAAGTGAAGCGCTTAGAATTGGATTAGAATTTTTTCACAACTAAATTTAAAGTTAAGGAGACTGCCCCAGGGATTTTATCAAAAATTGGCCAGAAAAGACTTTTAGTTATTAAAAGTAAATATGAAGTTCTTGATTAATTTAAAAAGTAATAAGAAGCACACAGACCCTTGAAACTATTTTTCAGCAGATTGAAGCAAATATTCAAGTAGCATCAACCATGATAAATATATGTAAACGTTTTATATATTTTTATCAAACTTATAATCCTTAATATATCATACAAACGATCAAAAATGATTCTTCTATGGATTGTTTCAAACTATACTTATAATCATTAACTAATTATTAAGATTTTATCAGAATTTTAATAATATTGTAATTAATTAGTGTAATAGAATAATTTGTATTATAAATATACTGCGGGGGCCGGGGGAAAAAAAATTAATTAATTATTTAAAATGCCTAAAAAAAATAAATAATCCCAAGGAGGAAGACCATCCAAGAAAGGTGTTGAGAAATTTGTTTACGAAGACGAAGGAAGGTACATTGCAACCAATGAATGTGCCTTCAAATTATTATAATTGATTACGGAAATGGCCAACTATAAAATAATTACGGTCACTGGGCCCATTGGGGATAGAAATAAACCTGCTCTCATCAAGTCAAGAAAAAAAATAGAAAAGGAACAAGAGGCCATCCGAAAAACAATAGATATGGAAGAATAATATATTTTTTTTTTACGAGACCCTGAAAAGAATCCCAGAAAATACACAATTAGGGAAGGTAGACTAGAGGAAGAAGAAGGTTATGCTGTTGATCTTTCAAAAATGGAAAGACTTAATTAATTAAGCTTAGAGTTTTAAGATAGTTTGAAGTTGCTGTTAAAGGAGCTAAATCCAACCATGTAAATGATCCTATAAGAATTCATTTTCTTATTCTTGGCCTCTGATAAGACAAAAGATCAATTTCAGAAAGATTGTCTTGAAGAGATTGAAAAGAACCCTGAAAAGTATAAGGAAATAATTCAATGGGACAAACTATATGAGACTGCATATGATGAAAAAGTGAAGCTTTTAGAATTGGATTTGGATTTATTTAAAACTAAATATGATGTTAAGGCGAGCAATGCTACTAAACTATCTGAGGTCGACAAGAAAAGAATTATAGTTGTCGAAAGAGAATAAAAAGTTATATCTTAGTATAAGGAGCAATAGAAAGACCACAGACCCTTAACGCTATTTTTGAGCAGATTATTTCAGATTGTCCACCAGCATTATCAATGAAATTTGATTTATATATAAATAAAAATATGTTACTTGAAGTTAAAAAGCAATTAGAAGATGCTATAAAAACGCAGTAACTTTTAAAAAAGCTTCCTACTTAAAAGATGATTCCCTTTAATTCTGTTTGTTATCTGGAAGCTCGAATCCCTAAACAAGAAACCTGCATAATTTCTCTAGAAGCAGATTATGCTGCCGAGGTTTCACTCACTGCGGCAGATTAAATTCTTTAAAGGAGAAAATTGAGATTAGAGGAAAATTTTCACAAGCTAAGGGAAATGAAAACTTATGAAGAAATGCAATATGACTTGGGATAAAAAATTGATGAAAATTAGGAAGAAAAATAAAAAAAAGAGGAGGCTGCAAAGCAAACAGAATTACAAAAAAAGAGAGAAAAAGAAATCGCTCTAAAGCAATAAGAAGAGTAGGTCCTAAAAGAAAAGCAGAGGCAAGAAAAACTTTAACAAGAAAAATTAGCCAAAGAGCAGAAAGAAAAATAAGGAAAAATAACTCATTTAGGAGATGATTTATTTGAAATTGAAGAACCCTACGTTCCACCTACAGTTGATGAAAACACTGTGAGTGAAGAAAGATAAAAGTTGATCATAAAAATTTCAGATGCTTTCTTTCAACAAAACATTGACGATTATGACAAATATTCTCAATAATTAGCAGATCTGAACAAGAAGTTTCCTACCAAACAAAACAAAGAAGAAGTAAAAATAGAATAAGTACCCCTTGAACCAATCAAAGAGGAAGCTCATGAATAGGAATAGTAATAAGAACAGCAGCCAAAAAAGCTATCTAAATTTAAATAGGATCTGCTAAAGAAAAAGAAATGATAAATTTGTTTATATAATTTAATTATGGATTCTACTTAATCAAATTTCAAGAGATTCTTAGATGAGATAGGGTCATATTACAGTGTTGTTGATGAATAAGAAATATCAGTCCTGAGAAAGAAATAGGATACTTGTTTTGATTATTTTGAGGGAGCCCCTAAGGAATATTCAAAATGTACATACTTAATGAAAAAATCAAGGTCTCGAAGGAATTGATGATAAATATAGTGAGCTCAATAAAACCTTCAGATTTTAGACAGAAAAAGCAGCTAAGCAATATAAAATGTGTATCACAGGAAATGTAAGAAAAACAGAAGATTGCCATGAAAGTACTTGGAAAGAATTACATAATAATATGAAGAAATATATTGCTCTCTTAAGAAGAATTGATACCCGCTAGATGACTTATTGATATAAATAATAATTATAATACTATGATTAATTTGGATTAAACTAAAGAATTAACTTATCCATAGTAGCACTAGGTTTTTGGTTAAGAACCTTCTGACGTTAAGTAAATGTCATGTGCTATGGCATATTTATTAATGGATTTATGTGAGGAAGGAGATAATGATGCAAATAATGTTCAAGAATTAGAATCATTCAATAGCCCTAAGATTCCTTCTATATCTATATATGATTACATTTGCCGTATTGTAAAGCAAGCATAATGCTCTTAAGAGTGTCTAATAATGGGTTTGATACTTATAGATAAACTTTCATAAAAATGTGGAAGAATAGTCTTAAAGTCTAAAAATGTTCATAGGTAATTAAAACAATAATTAAAGGCTTTATGTGGTTGCAGTTATGCTTTCAGCTAAATTTTTTGATGATAGATTTTTTTAAAATTCATACTACTCAAAAGTAGCAGGAATCACACATGATGAGTTCAATCATCTTGAAAGAGAATTAGTTTTTTAATTGGACTTTAGATTATTAATAGATCCTTAGTTATACTTTACTTATAGGTAAAGAATAATTACTAATTACTTTGATGATAATGAATGAATATATTTATAATTAAGTAATTTCTAGAATTTATTTTTAGTTCTGTTACTGATTTTTTCAATAAATTTATGAGAAAAAATTAAGAATAATGCATTTGCTCCGAATCTACAGCATCTACTGCTGATAATTCAATTGAACTAAGCTAAAACGAGGTTTAAGAGTCAGAATCAATTCATATAGATATTCAAGGAATAAGCATCATTCATATTAATTGTTCAATTTGCTAAAAATATGTGTGTTTATCATGCTAAAAGCCTTTTGAACTATTCCCATAAAAGGATTAATCAGGAATAATATGTTCTAGATGCTATTCAAAATTAGGAAGACTTGATGATCTAATAATAGTAGCTGGATGGAATTCATGTTTTCTTTTATTCCTTCTAATAATATTTCCATTTATAGTTATATTGCAAGTTTATAATAAAAGAAAACTATAGGAAAAGGATATGAAAGATTCTAAGTCAGGGGTTACCATACTCTTTTTTATTTAGAAATTAGGGAGATTAATTTTAGATGTTATCTATAATTTATTGATGACACCTTTAAGATTCATCAAGGCATGGTACACTTGTAGTCTTGATTAAAGATATATGTAATAAGCAATTATATAATTAAATTGATCATAATTGTATTAATCGAATGACGAAATGATGTTGAAATATGCAAATAAAATAAATCATATATAGTTATAGTGATTTATTAAATATTTCATATGGGAAATAATCTTTTTTGTTATTAGACTGGGGAACGGTCCACTTGTTTTCCCCAACTATTATTGAAGTACTAAATAGGAAATTGCGAGGTCTTACTGACTGCTGGGCCAGTAGAGAATGAGGATGTTGAATGCCAAGTAGTTCCGACAGATTCAGGATACACTAATATAAAAAAGGACAACAGACCAACATTTATACCTTAAAATGGTTAGTGCATCTTTGTTGCTGCTTGTTAAAGTATACCTTCCACTTAAACAAGAACAAAAAAATTAAATCTTAGCAGTAGTTTAGGAAGCTGATTTAGACAATAAGGACAAGACAGAAGCTGATGACAAATAATCAATTTTCGAAGTGGTACAAGGAGCTCTGAAAATGGTACTCATTGGCTACTAAGAAAGGCTGACTCGCGCCAAATGAAATCCATTGGATTCCCAGTTTTTGAGTCAAAAGACTATACGACCTCAGCTACGATTATGTTGATGGCTATCAAATTGAGTTTGACAGAATAAAATTATAAGTGTCTCAAAAGAATAGCCATAACTCTCGATGTATTTTAAATACCTATTATAGCATATTGAATAGGTTAGTAACTTTAAGTGGGTATTTCAACAAGTGTTTAAGTTGAACTAGTCAAGAGCACATGTAAGAACGTACTCTAGTTCAATCACACAAGGTGAATCACTCTCAGAGGAAATCAACCAAACTAATGATGAATCGAAAGAGAATTCGCCATGAGTTCCAAAAGTATATAAGTAACAAATTGAACAAAATTTATTGTTATATTATGAGTTTGAGGGTATTGAGTACCAATTAATCTTGGAGAAAATGCAAATATTTTAAATAAAATATTATGGGGAATTTATTGGAAAGACTGAAAAATCTATTCTCGACTACCAAGTTGGAAGTATGTATGGTTGGTTTGGAGAATGTTGGTAAGACTACAATGTTGAATCAATTATCAATGGGGGATCCATCATTCACTGTACCCACAGTCGGACTAAATGTTAGGACAGTCAAGAAAGGAGGTGTTACTATGAAGGTATGATAATTAACAAGAAATAAGATTTGGGATATTGGTGGTTAGGTACAATATAGACCAGAATGGGGTAATTATGCGCAAGGTTGTGATGCACTTATATTCCTCGTTGATACAAGCAATGTAAAAAGAATTGTTAATTTATAGTAAGTAACATTAGGAACTTCTAAAAAAGAGCTACATAATCTATTAGACAATAAATCATTGCGTAATATTCCTTTGCTGATCATTGGGAACAAGATTGATGTTAATCCCCATATGAATGAAAAGCAATTAATAGAGGGTATTAATATAGTTAATGAAAGGTTTAAACTTGGATTACATTACATAAAATGCCTGGGCTGTTGTAATGTGTAGTGCATTGACTGGCAATAACATTACATAGGTTGTAGATTGGCTCATTTCTAAATCCAAAAAGTAATGAGATATCTTCTTTATTATATTAATATTTGTAAACACAATCAGAATGTCCACAATAGCTTCCATAATCCCTTCAGGTAGATTTAAAATTCTGATGCTCCCAATTTCGATTCACCAAATATTCTTTCCACAAATACAATTGGGACCTAGATTCCATATATATGTTACTTCTTCTAATGTGTAACCATATCTCTTAGCTCTAATAATGATTTCCATTTGAAATGCATATCCACGTGATACCACATCTTTAATCACTCTTTCTAAAACTTATCTCTTGTAAAGTCGGAAACTGCCAGTTAAGTCAGAGCATTGAACTCCTAAAAGAGTTGATGCTAAAAAGTTAGCTCCTCTTGATGTAAGCTTTCTGCTAAATCCCCAATTCATAACACCTCCGTTCTCAACATAACGAGTACCAGTGACAATGTCACTATTTGTGGCCTTCTACTTTTCAATAAAATCCTTTAAATATTTAGGGTGATGTGAAAGATCAGCATCCATAATAACAATGAAATCTCCATTACATAATTTGATTCCATCCATATATGCTGAACCCAAACCCAATTTACCAGGTCTTGGATGGATGATCAGTTTATCACCGTATAGCTTTTTAAGCTCTTTTGCTACTTCAAGAGTGTTGTCAGGGGAATTATCTTCAATCACAATAACTTCAAAGTCATAATTGCTAAAAATTGCATTCAATATGTACTTCACTCTGGCCATTTCAAAAATCAAGTAGGTTATGATGGGTAGGTTTTCCCTTTCATTGTAAGTGGGCAAAATGACAGAATACTTTACCATAATTAATATGAGGAAAAGTTCGTATAATGAAACAAGACTATAGAGTGCAGTATAGTTTAAATGTCAGGATATGAAACACTTATCTAGCTTTACTAGATTGTAGACAGGCACTACAACATCCAGGATATAAGATGATGTGACTAAAACCCAAGCATCAGAGCAACGGTCTCATAGGATGTTCCGAAGAGTCAGTTCATAAATAAGTCTGGCAAAGGAGGACTCTCAACTCAGAAGTGCAGAACGAACGTATAATGATCGTGATATTGCAACAGACCCCAAAGATTGTCTTAGAAGCTAATTGTAACATCAGATAACCTCCAATCATCAGAAATCAAAAGACGAATGAAATTTGATCCTGTAATACGACATCAAGTGAGTCTAATCAAAATTAAATGCATGAAAAACATTCCTGCTAAAAGATTTCTACTGTTCTTACTTAGTAAGGAGAAAACTGTTTTTGACATGCTCAGAATGAAATAGATTCCTCCAGTTATAGATATATTGTAAAGTATCATCGAAATGGCTATTGGAACAAAGAACAGTCTTCTAATGGTTGAAGTACTACTCTTTGTAGCTGATTTACTAGAAAATGTTGGTTAAATCGAAATGTCCATCCATTTTTATAATTAAGTTCGGATTCTCTCTTCATTTGCAAAATTTGATCTCTAAAAGATGCGAGCTTTAATTGGATTAGCAAATTGTAGTATTGGGAGTCATCAGTATGAGGAAGCTATTCGGTTTTTGAAAAAATGTCTGCAATATTCATGGTACAATAACAATCCAGATTATGAGAATTTGGCATATTAGAAAATGGGAATAGCATACTTCTATTTGGGAAACATAGAAAAGGTATAATTGATTAATATTAGTCAATATTTTACCATGAAAGATCAATTAATTATGATTATGAATTAGATGGGTCACCTTTACGTTAGCTTAGTTGTGATACACTTAAGAATTATCTATCGAAAAATTATCCAAATAATTATGCAAATAATTATAATTTGCTGATGAGCAAAGTTAGTTTAAAGATGCCTGTTAATATAGAATTATTTGCTGAAGAATTACTCAAGAATATGGAGTTCGCCCCCTCTCCTCGTTTATTTCTAAACTCATAAGAATGTTCAAGACGAATGTCAATGGCAGTAAGAGAATTAGCAAACTTAAAACTTGATGGATTAAAATTGATTCGAGATATCCTTAATTAATAGGAATTCGATTTTGAAGTTTACACTCCTAAACATTCATGTAAGAATACAATCAATTTAAGTTAGAACTGAAAGCAAGTGTTTTGATCATCTACATGATAAAAAAGTACACCCATAAGAAGTGTTTCATGATCCTAAATATAAGGCTAATCCTTTCGTTATCGATGATTTAGGAGTTTAGCCTAATAAAAATACTCTAAATTTCGCAGAATATCTGAGTAAATACAAATTGTCCCTCGAAAAGAAAGTAGAAATCAGACTGAAATAAAACTTCAAAGTGAACATTGAATAAAAATTGCAATGGGCAGCCAGTAGTAATAATCGAAAAATGGAAAGAAGAGATAAAATTTTGGTATTCATCACGAATATCGCAGCTAACTCACAGAAATCAAGAAAATATAAAAAAGAACAAGCAATTAGTAGAAACAAAATAATTAGCCGATGCGAATGTTTTATTTTAGAATCTTGTGAGTAAATTACTATAAGTAGACGTCAAATCCTGACAACATTGAATCTTCTTTTCAACCATTCATAATCAACCAATTCTTGTCTCATGTTTTCATTTTCTCCTCTAAGTTGTATTACCTATAGATAATAAATATTAGTTACAATATCATTAATTCTTGCCACTTCATTTTAAAGGATCTCACATTGTCCACATTAATGTGCAATAGCCAGTGATTTTATATATAATTCCTATCTCCATGAATCCTATTAATCTGATTGATTTGTCTTCTATTTGAACTCATATTTTATTCTTAGAGCACTTAATTCTTATTCTTTCTACACTAATGCCTACTTAACTTAATTCAATTCTTTTTGTGTTTTTGATTCTTCTAATGCCTTTCTACTTCTCCATTCTAATACCTCTTATTAACTCAAAATTAATAGACTTTTAGTTTACTCAAATTCATTAGTTTATTCACTTATTTATTTAAATATATACGTTAATTGTGCATTCAGTTTGTCTATTTTAGTAGTTAACATTCCAACTACCTTCCCATTGTCCCCTTAAAGTACATCAAGTTGTTTTTCATATTTCTCTTGACATGTACTAACTCTCTAATATAGGTAAGCTATTTCTTCATCTTTCTATTTTAGTAAATTTGCCTATTATTAATTATCTGTGAGTAATTTATAATTCTATTCACTGTATTCTAAGATCTAAAATGTCTATAACTTTACTTTATGCTATGCTGCTTATAAATCCATTGACAATTTATCGTATCGCTTCATTAAATCTTCCAAGAATGGTCGTAATTGATTCTGATCCACTAATTTGCACTCCTCCTTTTACTTAAGAGGAAGGGCATTTTCAGAAACTTTACTTAGTACTCTCAACGATCGTTGCCTTTAGTTCATTAAAATTTTAATTATGTCAAGCACGTAAATGACCTTGGTCGAAATCACTCGTTATGTTGAGGAGACTGTCACTAACATTTAATCGAACCCAGAGGAAGGCATTAGTGAGTTAGGTGGCTTGATTGAGTTGCTGAGGCATGACAATGTGTTTATAGTGCAGATGACCATCATGGCTTTGACTGACTTGTTCATTGATATTGCACCCCTCTACAAAGTTGACCAATAGGCTCATGAGTTCAAAGTCCAAAAATTTATTAAGAAAGAAGAGAAGCAAGTTCTAAACTTCGAGTTGAGTCTCGTTCGCTTTTATCATCAATTTATACAATGTTAGTTCACTTTTATTAGAGCTGTAAAAAGTGGCAATCTTATTGACACTTGCTATTAGAGGTGAGTTATCCATTAATCATAGTCTCTGTAAATTATTACAATGCTTGTTCCATTTCAATTACAATCGTGAATTAGCATAATACATAGTTTTTGGATTGCTCACACACAATAATATTTGCTATCCAGCCCTTGCCCATTTACTATCCAATAAGAAACATTCACTCCACGAAGCCAAGATTTCTATTCTTATTCAAGTTTAGAAACTCATTCAAACAAAGAGAGAGGATCAATTACCAGACAATTTAATAGATCTTGTAAATGAAGTCAAAATTGATACTAAGTTCTTACAACATGAATTGGAGAAGGAGGAAAAAAAAAAGAAGAGAGATGTTAAGTAGAAAAAGAGGGAATTTTTCAGTCAGAAGGAAAAAGATAAGAAAAAGCAAAAATTGAATAAGGAAGAGGTTGCCAAACAGAAGAAGATGCTTAAGGAAGTGCAAGAAGAAATTCAAGAAGCTTAAGGTGATGTTGATAAAAAAACCCTAGCAAAACAGGTATTTTCAACATTTAATCATAGAATGGCGAAATACTATCAAAAATATTTTACATTTTTTTCAAAATCCTCAAAGCAGCCAGAGTATCCAAATATTATGAATCTGCTCTATCGGGTATCTTGCTTTATGTTCATTTAATAAATGTTGAATTAATTTAAGGAATTTTTGAGTGTTTGTTGACTGCATGTAATATGCTCAGACACAGAAAGGAAAATTGGGTCAAAATGTTGAATTTGAGATTGAATACAGTATGGGCTCTCCAATCAATTATAAATGGACCAGCATCAGTATTCGGGATTGATGACAAAGAAACAGTTTCTAAATTCTATTTATGTTTACTGGACATTCAGAAACAATCAAAATTGAACATAACCGAAGAAGAAGAGGCACTTATCCTTCAAATCATTGATACATCATTTATTAAAAAGAGACACTTTTCTTAAGAAGTTACTGGCTCATTTGTTAAATCAATAGCTCAAATAGCAGTGCATTCAAATAATATTCGATTTGTGTATGCATTATGTTACAGTATTAAATTACTCAATTAAAAATACCAAAAGTCACAAAAAATGTTGGAGGAAGATAATGAAGGAGTTGGTATGAATTCATATAATCTGAAATGTGAAGATCCATCCTCAACAAATGCACTCAACTCATCAATATATAGTGAAATGACCTAATTAAAGAATGTATGAATTGTATTTATTTAGAATTGGAGTCATGAGCAAAAATTAAATTCCATGATAAAAAAGGTTTTAGCCAATGAACCAGTACCACAACATATGCTTAATAAAGGAGTTTATGATGTTTATAGATAGTGAAATTATATATCACATGTTAGCGAAATAGTCTTTCACAATTTCTTCATCTTCTGCGAAATCCTCCATCTTGTTTGAAAAGAGTGACTTCCTAGTTTACAATGTCTCTGGAGCGAACACCAAAGGGGAACTTGATGGTGTGTGGGAGGGACTACGTCTACTCCTTATTGAGTTAGTTGAACAGTCGAGTTATTTTATGCTCGTCTACTCAAATTGTGTTGTGCTAGCTTTTACGAATTGTTGCCGTCTTCTCTAATGGAAGGTCTCTTGCTTCCTCAGTGGATCAGTTTTCATCTCCAAACCTAGTGAACGGAGATAGGACACTATTTGCACCTCCAATTTGAGCCACTGATTTTCTGGTTCCTACATGATCATGATATCCAATTCGAATGAATCATTCATTATTATTAAATGCTGATGAGAAAAATTTATTAATGTTTCACCCAAATTGTCAAACAAGAGATTAAAAAGCCAGAAACATTATAACAGATGCTGTAACCTGAACTTCCAAAAGTAACTGAAATAACTGAAAAAGATGCAAAATACAAATATGTGGAAGATTACACCAAATCGCCAACAAAAATGGAATTTTCTGAAGAAGATCCCTTAACTAAAACAATCACTGCTAAAATAACTCATGAGGGTTAAGAGATAATGTATAAAACAAATACTAAAACAACAATCGATATGAAACACAATCCACTTGCACTTTAAGCAATGACTGAGAGTTAGGTTGCTATCGATAAAGTAGATGTGACAACAATGAAAACTAACATCATTGGAAAAGAATTCAGATAAGCCGATTTAGGTAGTGTATATGTTATGCCTGAAAATACAATTCACATTAGCGAAGTAGATGTAAATAACATTCCTGAAGATAAAGATATATAAATAGATCGAGAAGAAAAGGTACTCTATGCTATTGGAACTAAAACAAATGAGGTGGCCTATTCTGAAAATCTCTCACTTAATTAAACAATAATTGAAGATGTCACATTTCAAGAATATAAGGACAAATATCTCTATAAAATTGAACAACCGTTTGCTTACTTGAGTCGAACACAAGCAATCAAAGGATTTGTGCGTTGGCTGCCAATATATTTTATTATGTATTGTTTCCTAGAAACTTGGTGGGAATTACATCATGTTAAAAAAAAATTACACAGCATAGAGGAGTAGGAGCTCTCACAGCTCAATGAAACACTAACTGCAAAGTAGAATGATATGCTTGTGAATGATAACCTCTATTAAAGATTGTGAATAGTTATTATTAATTTTAATGATCAAGAAAATTTACTATTACAAGAAGGAAATGAGTATATTTTAAGGGGTATATCGCTTCAAGGATCCACAGTTCAAGATGAATTCAAGTATTCATTTGAGTTAATTGAATTACAAAAAATCTCTAACATGCTCTGTTCTTGCCTAATCTCTAATCTATAAGGATATTCCAATTATTAATGCTTTCAATGTAATACAATCAGAGAAAAAAATACTTTAATGTATATTGGAATAAGAAAATGAGAATTATGCAGTGTGGCTCTGTGATTAGGGAATTTGGAAATTAATAATATTGGACGCAGATATACCCTCACAAAACTCAAGCCAGAAGACTCCTTCGACCATAATTACAGATCACGAGTGGCCTATACTTTTTGAAAAGGCTATTGTCAAATTATTAGATCATTAATCAGGATACGATGTACTAAACAAATTATTAAATTATTCTATTGAACCATTTCTTTTTGTAAAATATACTAATATCAATTAGATGCTTACTGGGCAGTAGGCAGAATTAGCTAATATAAAATCTTTTAATGAATTGCAATCCTAAATGGGATAACAAAATCTATTTTATGTTCTGAAATTAAAGAAAGCAGATCAGATTTGTTATGCGATTGTGGAAACTAAAATACAAGGAGCTTAAGAAATTGTAGTATTAAGAGCGACGTCGTCAGATTTGGTTGTGCAGGGGGGTAAGTTATTTATTTTAGTTAGCTCGACAAATTAATGGCTCACTATTTCATCTTGAATGGAAAGATTTTGTAAATAATTTTGCTTAAATCTATTAAATAAGATGGTTCTAAGATCATAAGCACTAAGCATTCAAGCTCGAAAACCCGACAGAGAGAAAAATGACAACTTTGATAGAGTATACTTATGTGTACTCGTTCAAAATTGACAAAGAAGCTACTGTCCAGGCAATGTTATGCTAAAGAGATTAAAATTTGAATACTAAAACTTAATAAAAATAAGAAAAATATGCATTATGCAGACTAGCCTTCTTCAAACATGAAGGAGATTTATATCACTATATAGGAGGAAAGTTTGATAATTAGTAAAATATTTCAATAAATTTAAAATTGATGCCTGGTGAAGAATATATTATGTTTTGTTAAGCTTACTTTAAATTTGATCAAATAGTCTTTATATCTGAGGAAAAATCTTTATTAAATTTATAGTTTTAAGGGGAATCAGTTCCAAATGAAATCAAATTAGTTAAGTAACTTAATTAAGCATAATTATTGCTTGGATTAATAAGTTAAAATATTAATCCTCAAAATACCAGAAATTTTGCTTCTTTTGGATAACCAAGGGCATAGGTAACAACCTAAACACATCTTGGATTGCTGATTTTTTATTATTTGAACTTAGGGACAGCATCAGTTGATGAATAAGTTGTTTTTGAAGAAAGTGAAAATTTATTGAATTATGAAACTCTAAAACCATAGAATTCATTTAAAGTTGTTGCAGATCCTCTTTCTCGTGATGAAATGATTGTATACTGTTTTGATCCAGAAGTATTAAATAAGAAAAATGGATTTACATTTAAATACAAACTTCAAATAACTTAAAAACTTAGTCTAAGTGGTTCATAAAAATCAAATCCTCAAGAATAGTCTATGAATGAAAAAAGTTAGGAAATTATGAATTTGACAGAACATATAAGAAAAAGAGGAAGAAAAACTCAATTTTATGAATAAGATGTCAATTTGTATGTATTATAACATGATGCTGGTATAATATACTTAAATTTAGGGGTCATATTTATGTTTGAAAATCAATCCAATACTATTTTGTAATTCCAAGCAGATGTAGCCCTAACCAATTTGTATATGAATTGTGCAAAAGAATTAATCGTTGACAATTAGTTGAAATTTACTTTAAACAAAAAGCAACTTCAATTCATTTATTTAGATATACGAGAATAAAATTAGCCTTACTAATATAAAATTTCAAATAAATATAGTTTTGTATCCAATATCTATTGATAATAATCATAATTAATATCATAATTATTTCATTTAGAATTCTTTTGTGTCATTATCCCAAAATATTAGAATATTCTCTAAAAAGCAAGCCTAGATGACTGGTGTGCCAAACTCTATTATTTATTTGACAAAGAATTGGGATGCAAACACTCTAATTATGAATAAAGATTAATTATTTTTAGCAATCAGTAACTATTTAGTTTTATTGTAAATGAGAGGAGAGTAACTATTATATGTCGTAGAGTTTGTGAACTAATTATTAACTTTGAAGAGCAACAGTGATGCTGGATAACTAGCTTAACATATCAATCTATCTTAATCAATAAATTTGATAGCATGATGCTAAGTTTAAATAGATTGCTATTTAATCCAATTAGTTTTGCATCTAAAAATAGTTATCGTACTCTAACTATGACTTGATGCCATCAGATTTTCGAAAGTAATAATTTAGTATTAAACTTAATTTTAGTTTAAATTTTAATAACATTCCCATTATTTAAATACTTCTGCTCTCTTCCAAACTCGAATTATATTATCAAGAGAAGAAGTGAATAAAATATTCTCCTTACTATTCATATTAATATCAATAACTCCATTTATGGATTCCTTTTAAATACATTTCCAATCATCTAACTTCTTCCACACTAACATTTCTTCAAGACCACCAGAAAAGAATTGATCTGAGTATATGCAACAATACAAACACAATACAAGAGTTTTATGTCCCCTCAATTTTTATTATAACTTCATAGTTCCATTTAGATTCCAAATCTTAATATTAGTTTTAGATGTCGATATCATTTTAGACTTATGTGATGCAATAGCATAGCAATCTTGATATTCATGAGAAGTTGTTTTAAATATGGTTTCCTCAATTTCCATTTGAATAATTGATCCTTTGATCTATAAAACTTGTTATAAGACTCACTTAATAAATAGTTAAAAATAAATCATAATGTATTTTTAGACTTGGTAAGTTTTTCAAGATTCGTCTTGAGACATTATTAATTAACCTCCTCTAATCTTATCAACTATTTTATTCTCTTTGCAAATCCTCCATCGATCTATTCTCCTAATTTTTTATTAAGTTAATGGGATTGATTGTATAACATATCTAAATTGACTTCATAAATTGATTAAAGACTCTGATCATCAGATTAATCTGATTGTTCTGCTTAATTACAATTTGGAAGTGGATCCCGTTTCATTTTATTAAGCTAATATTTTCTTTATTCTATTTATGTTTCCAATAATTCATTTATTTCCTGTTCCTTTTTACTTTCAATCATTGTATGAAACTTATCTGATAATTGTTTTAGTTAAGGATTCAGGGTGTATATCTTTTTATTGTGTATGTAATCAAACAATTTTAAATCGAACATTGTGATCAATCCATGAGCGTTACGTGGATTTTTATCTTACTATGCTCTTTTGGTGAAAAGAAAAAAGGGTTTCTTGGCTATGACATAATCCTTGATATTTTTATAATCTAGACCAGCTTAAGAGACATTGATTTATTCACTTGGATTGCTTTTTGGAGATGCTATGGTTACATCAATATGCCAATCGAGAGGCTAAGATTGATTGTTCGGAGTACGATTACTACTAAATCTAATATTCTGAGATTCTAAGAGTTTTCTGACTTATTTAAGGGCTTCTTCAAAACGACTTCTTTTTTCTTATTCAATTTCTTCAAGATATTCTTTACTCTATTAATTCATATTATCTTTTAATATGGCTATTGATGGATAACTATATTTATCGAGATATTTGCCCTGATGCTTCACAAATGGCTATACATTCTCATAATTCACATAGACTTGTTTCAATTTCTTTGATGTTGGCACACTTTTTTTAAAGTAATTATAATCTTCCTCTAATTCTGATTTTTATTAAAGATGTCTCTATTTGTATTCATTTGATATGTCAAAGAATGTCTTAATGAAATGAATGTTCTTAATTTCTTCCATCCTCTATTGTTAGTTGGCTTTCTTACGCAAATCAATCTAATTACACTCATGGACTTACTCGTTCTTAAATGAAGTCTCTCAGAACTTTCACTTTTTTTTGTGTCTATTCTTAGAGTTATTATTGGATCTGTTATGCCTCTGCCACTCTTCCCTCAATTAGTAAATGTTGCTGCTTAAGTTGCATATTTCTAGTATTATTCTCATATACTGGTCCAGTGTGATGATGCTGCTGGCGAAGTTTTGAGACAAATTTTGAAGTTTCCTGTGCTTCTGGCTCACATCATTATACTCATACCTTCTAACCTGGAAAGTTGATGGCATTCATCATATCCTAAACACTCTAATCACCCTCTAAGTATTTAAACAATTCCAATTTGAATCGTTGAGTCGTACATGGCAATTGAAGTGGATTTTCTTGTACTAATGGATCAGATAGATGCTAAATTCAATCTACTCATACGTTCATCGTTTTTTGTCTCTTATGTTTACCCTTTAACGAGATGTCATTCAAGAATGTACCAAACATCTCCTTCCAATTATCAGGAGAATGTGGTATTTGTGGTTTACGAATGGTCATTCTTCGAGTATTGCTCCTATTCAGAATGTACTTTTGCTTAAATTTAGAGATATGATCCTCCATATAATTAATCAATATTTATCAATTGATGGCGAAAAATCAGTGTCGTTGAACAATTTATTGTAATATTTTTATGCCATTCCCATTGGTTTTGAAGACGACTTTAAATCAATAACCTATCCTACTGGTTCCTATTGATTCTCCTAGACTTATGTCAAAGGTTATTTTTTAGGTTATGGAGGAGCTGCAGCCTATTATGTTTATGGTTGATATTGCTAAAATTGTTGCTGCTAAGGTTACTAAATATACTATTGAGGCTAAATCATAGATTGAGCTTAAGGATGCATTCCCATCATGCCTTGCATTTGATAAGTAGGTAATTAAGATAATTGCATTCCTGGAACTCCCTAGGGCATTCCTGGAATTCCCTAAGGCATTCCTGGCATTCCTTGTGGTAATCCTGGAATTCCCTAAGGCATTCCTGGCATTCCTAAAGGCATTCCTTATGGTAATCCTGTGATTCCTTAAGGCATTCCTTAGAATCCCTAAGGCAATCCAATCATTCCCTAAGGTAATCCTTATGGTAGACTCATAATAGTAGGATATCCTGTTGGTAATGGTGGCATTTATGGCATTGAAACTCTCTCCACTGTAGCAACAGGACTAACCTTTTACATGATTGGGAAACCCTGCAATACTCTTGTAGGAATAGGAGAATGCGAGACATGTTGTGAGGGTTATTATTAACTACTAGTACGAACCACTCTCTAAATGGGTCGTTGTTATGTAGTTTCTCTGAGCGGTTCTTCAGGTCTAATTGATATATAAGATTGCAATTCATTAAGGATTATTTGCAACTTATTAGGATTAACTTCCACTTATTCTAGATCTTTCTTCACTCGATCAATAAAATTAATTGTTAACTAATGTTGGGAATGATAAACATCTTCAGGTCTGCTTTATTTATAACACTTAATGAGTGTTCGCAAACACTTATCAGAGTTGAGTTTTTGCAATCTTCTATGCATATCATCCCAGCGATCATATTATAATCGATGAAATTAATTGATTTCGCTGAGTAATAATTCTGTTGATTTTATTGATTGTGCATTAAGTGAATTCTCTAGACTTTGCATATATAAATCTATTGTCTTATAAAATTATTCCTTAGCTTCAAGGAACTTCTTCTTTTGAACTTCTCTATGACTTTTAACCTAAGTCTTTAATTCAACAATGTTTTCAATGTCTTCTGCTTAAAGGTTACAAACATCCACAATTTTATTATATTGCTCAGCAAGACAACTACCCAATAAATCGAAATGAGGCACATATTCTTAATCATTGTGATCTTCTTAATGTATTGTCACACATGCAGGACATAGTGGAAGCAAACAATCCCTACATTTACGGTATGTAATTACAGATTCTTGCAGAAATTCTATATCACTTAATCAGGGTGATAATGGCAATTTACTAGGGGTGTGTTTTGTTAGGCATTGTGAAGAACATGTTTCAATTTTTATGGTTGAAATTGAGGTACCTACACTTATGGTAATGGTGAAATTGATCTTGTTGGAGTTAAGGGTCTATCGGAAGAGCTTTCAGGATCGAAGATTCTGCTGCGTGGTTGTCTTTGACTTGAATTCATGTTAACGGATATTAATATTAAACTCAAACTGATATCATGCTTTCTGATTCCCAAATATGTGAGTAATCTATGAACAATGTTGATTTGTTAACACATTGCATACTCCCATAAATCTCCATTCCACAACAGTACATTAATATAGGATAAATCAGAGTGATGAAAAGACCCAACAACATGAAACCCACAACTATAATAAAGAGATATCCCTCATGAGTATTTTGATCCTTCAAAAGAGAAGCAATAAGTTTAAGGATTCCTAGAATCCCCAAGTAAAATACAATGATCCTGACTATCAGTGTTAAGCGGGTTCGAAACTTTGCTTAAACCTCATAAAGTCCATCCTCGTAGTAACCTCGAAATATCACAAGTCCTCAAATTATTATTTGGTATTACCAAGCATTGCTCCAACTATAATGTAATAAAACCCATAAGAGGCTACTGTTGATCTTTACAATATGAATCCTGACTCATCTTCAAGTGGTGGAAGATTGTTCTATTTTCGGCAAGATTGAATTGCATCAATGTATTTATAGTACACATCTGAGTGAGTTGCAAAATAGTTCCTTGAATAATAATCAGCAGACAGTGATAGAGTAAGGAATATTAGAAACATGAGAGCTGTTACACCTGTTAGGATATGATTAGGATGTTTTATGTATTTATGAAGCAGTCTAAATATAAATATATTCTACTTCTTCAATTTATTATGTCCATAGTTCAAATAAATGACATACATACAGAGTGTAAAAACTGTACCATAGAATACTTAACCTAGAGAATGTACTCCCAGTAAAACCCTTGAAGTGGCTACAACTATAGCAAAAAGGGCATAAAGAGTTCCTTTAAGGATAGGAAATTTCATGTCCTCTCCATTCTCGAAATGATCTGCTTTATAGAAAGAAATCATATAGGAAATTATGCAAATAGTATGACCAGATGGTTTGCCTAACTCTGAAATACATTCCAAACTAAAATAACACAGTAGAATACGTTGTTATGTCTGGGTTTAGCATGTAGGGCCTTCCCTAATTGTAGATTTCTTTTAGGAATGCATGAGTGCCCGTTAAAAAGCAACTAAAAAGTAGCAGGAGTAACACATCAAGTTTCTTGTTGAAACTCAAGTACAAGTATAGAAAGATTAATTCACATGCATTCAAGGAGGTTGACTTGAGAAAATTGCTTATTTCTATAAAGAGCTCTGATTTGTTCTTAGCTGCAAAGTACAACTTATACGTGTACTCGAGTAGGGTTTCATCAATGAGCAAATCTAAAACTACATATATAGCAAAGATTCCAAGCCCTATAAGAGCGTTTTTCTTATTTTGCTTCATTAATTTAATGAACATAGTTTCCAAAGGAGGTAGAGAAATTAAATTAAAAGAACTCTTTACTAAACCTATAAAGACTGTTAGGACATTGCAAGTATTCATTAGTAATCAATAACATAACTTAAGAGGAGTCTGATATTCTATATGATTGCTACAAAATTATGAGTGTCTAAGACACTGAAGGAGAAATAATTATATATAACAAGTAACCAGGAAAAGTGAAAGAAGTGTTTGTTAGCCCTGGTAGCTTAGTTACACCTGAGAGTGTTCTCTTCGATATGGAAATGTGTGATTTAATGGAAATAGAACATATTACAAAATAGAATTTTCGCGCGCCGAAAATGAAAGTTCGCTTTAATATAATAAATAAAACAGATGAAGTTGGTAATTCGTAATGGCATCAAATTTTAGGACATCAAAATACTAAATTTATTGTTTTACTCGAGAATGGGAAAACAATCATGATTGATTTTGATGTCATGCAAAAGGAAAACCCTTTGTTTGTAAAATTTAAACTAAATAGATGATTGAGTATCTTGAAAAACAATGAGTGGAAGTTGTGAATTAGTTATATTATTTGTTTTGTATCAATCTACTACGATTTTCTACTGAAGGAAGTAAGAAAAATATTGTGTTTTTATAATCCGCTTGAAAATTTCGTCTTGAGTTTAATCCAAAGCTGCCTATTGTATTTGTTCTGAATCGCCCAGCTCATATTGCAGCAGGGACAATATATTTTCATTAATGTAATTTTTCGTCTCAATGAGTACTTAAAAACTTAAATTTAGAGTGGCTTCATTATTTTCAGCCAAAAAATGTCCAGGAACATTTTGTTACTTTATTTAAGAGTAAATTTAAAATAGTTTATATAAAAGTGTTTAATGAACTTAACACTTTGTGTAATCTTCTGAATTGTAAAACTTTAATTTATCTGCATTAAAAAAGATTACTTGTTGTTACTCTTCAAAAAATGCAGCATCATCTTCAATCCCTAAATGCTACAATCCAACTTCAGGATCTTTAACCATTCCACATAAGAATGGTACAGGAGAATCGAGCATTGGCATCAATTAGTTTGTGAGTGCAAATATGATTGGATGGATATGCTGAAAAGGAGCAATAGTGTGAGGTAAAACCATACTATTAGAGAGATAAGTTTTACAGTAAAGCACTGAGCAGAGTTCTGTTTGAACTAATGATACAGATATTTTATTCAAGTAACATATTTATAAGCAGGACGAGATAGTGAGGTAAATCCATATGGCAAAATGCATAAGAAACTGCCCATTCAATTTCAAAGAATCCAGGTTCATTGCAATGAAACAATGGTACACGTATAGGTGTTTACAAAAATTAGTAATTACATTAACTAATATATTGAGCATTTTGAATAAGTGTTAAAAAATTGTACAATTCTGGTTTGAATGACTAAATAAAAATAGTGAGTACAGTGTAAAATGAATTATCTATATTTTAAAGTGTCTCTTCTATTTCAGTCACCATTGAATAGATTTCTGCCTTTTTATACTTTAAAGTACCTAATGAAAAGAATGAAATACTAATTATAATTTTAATGATTTCTATGAAAAAATCAATAATTGGAGTTTTAGTAATGAAACAATATGTCTTAGTGAATGAATAAAAGTATTTTCGTTTAAGATTATTTTTAGAATCACAAATGTTATAATCGTAAAAATCAGGAACATCCACACATACACAATATAGTTAATGTTATAAATTAGTTGCTGATATTAATTCAGTGACATTATCAGGATTAAATTTTAATAGAGTAGCTGGTTATAAGGAACTATTAAATGTCTACTCTGATTTCATTGATATAACATATGCTCCTGCTAATCTATCATAACTCTATCCTCCCATAAGTATTCTAATTAGTATTTATATTTACGAATTAAGATTACTCATTGATAGAGTTTTCTCTTCCAATTTAACTTTCAATCCATATGGATGTATTTATTGTGGTAATAATTGAATTTGTTCATGACAACTAGAATTCTTGGATGAATGTTGAAATAGTATTTCTGGTCTTAATGTTGCCTCTCTTTCCTCAATAATAGAATTAGGCAAATTATTAAGAGTTTACTTAGTCACACTAATAATAAGAAACTCTTCAAATAATTTATGCAATGGAGTAGGTTATTACTGGCTAACAAATTGTTTAGGAACTTCAAATGTTTATGAATCACCATTAGTTAACTCCCCCTTACATTATTCAAGTTTGTTCTTTGAATATTTTTATATAATATGATCCACTCTAGCATTCATATCATTGTTTTCATGATAATTTTGTACTTGTACTTCCTATACTACTACTTAATGTATTTCATCTTCACTGTATTTTTTCTTCCTAAACTCTTATCCGTCATCTGGAACGTCGTCTTGGTCATTCACATGCTTCTTTGGACTCAGGTAGTTCATATGTAAAGTTGTCTTCTTGGTCTCAAATATCCGTTTTCCTAAATAGAAAGTTAATCCTAACTTTTTGGCTAAATTGTGGAGGACACATTTCTATAGCGATCTAATGATATTGCACTAAATAGATCATCTGGCTGCTGCTTTAAACACAACTAAATAATAAATAACTATACTTATAATTCAAATTTAAGTCCTGAATTCTCTTTTCTTAATTACTCAATTTAGAGATCTTTATCCCTTAACATGATTTGATAATGAGTTACTTCACGAATTAAATCATAGTTCTACTATTGTAATTTTCCCTAAATATATTGTAATTTATTACATTCAATTACTGTAATTCTTGGACTTGTTATTTATACTCATCCAAATCAAAGACATTAGTAATTTGTGTGTGTATTTATTTCATTATTTTAATTATTTTAACAGCTACATGTACACAGCTACTCCCAAAATGAAGGCATATGCATCTTAATAACTGCTTCATACTCTACAATAAAAGCCACTTCAATAACCGATGTTTTGTGAATTAAGTCCCTCCACTCCACAAAAACTCAATGTTGTTAAAAATCTCAAGGTGCTCAATGCACCCTCACAGCCCACTGATGGAAGTTTCCGTTAGAGTAATGGAAAGAGGGTACTCACTCAAGAGAGTCCAATGGTCAATAAAGAGAATTTTAGACTTGGTAGTGAGTGTTCACAGATTGAAATTCAACTCAAACATGTCACTTAGGAAAATAAAAAATTAAGTGAATTAGTTTAGAGATTATTCAAAGAGAAATAGGAATTAGTGAGTTAAGTGGCTGATTTTGCATAACTTAAGTAGAGAGTAGAGAGAATGGAATTAGTTATAGATACATAAAGTAATGAAATTGAGGAATGGAAAGCAAAATATTAAGAGGTATGTGAATCTGATTCAAGGATAGTTATGATTGATCAAATGGTACTAAACTGTAATTATATTAGGAATAATAAATTCAACCAGTAATTGAAGAAAATGAAAGATTAAATGAAATTCATGCTTAAATGACTGTTAAAGTTACAGCATTAGAAAAATAAATAAAAGAACTAGAATATAAAGTTGCAGATCAAAATAATTAAATTATAGCATATGAAGAAGAAAAACTAAATTAAAGCCAACGCAAATCCATACCTAACATTGATTGTAGTTAAAAATTATCAGAATATATAAATTCATTAGAGCAAGTAAGGAAATTCTAATTTTTTAGCATATTTCTGAAGCATCATCATAATATACTAGTTAAGTATTAGAGAATTAAAAACTTAATCGAATGAATATTAGTTTAAAGGAAGAGTTGGCAAGTTTGCATAGACAATATGAAGAAGGAAGGGGAACAAGTAAAGCAGTTAATCCTCGATTCTAAGAAATGAAACAAATCCTAGTTTAATTAAGAGAGAAGATAACATAATAAATTTAGTGAATATTTATTAAATGATTTAAAAAAAACATCTCAGCAGCTCAGAGGAAGGTAGTAGTGAAGACGAACACGTAGAAGATTTAGTGGACAAAAATAAGTTAGTCTAAATGAAGTAGTAAAAATAAATGAGAACCTCAGTTAGTGCTGAAGTCTATGGAAAATTCAATTAAAAAGTAATGAATAAAAGTAATCTTAAAAGGGCAATTTCACAGCCAAAAAGGTACCAAAGAATGAAGCAACAATTGCTCGTATCAAATAAAGAATGTCATAAGCATTTATGTTCTCTGCTCTCGATGAGGGTGAACTTGCCATTGTTATCGGAGCCATGGAAGAAAAGAAATTTCCGTATTTTGTATCATTACCATAGATCTGGATCAACTGTCATTAAATAAGGTGATGATGGTGATGTTTTATATGTAGTGGATTAAGGACAGTTGGATTGTTACAAAGTATTCAAAAAGGGAGATCCTGAAAAACATTTAGTATCATATTAGATAATTATTAGAAAGTTTATTAACCAGGAGAATCATTTGGTGAACTTGCTCTTTTATACAATGTCCCAAGAGCAGCAACAATTAAAGCAAAAACAGATGCAGTACTCTTTTCTCTAGACAGAGAAACATTTAATCATATTGTTAAAGATGCTGCAGCAAAAAAGAGAGAAAAATATGAAGCATTTTTAGGAAAGGTTGAATTATTGAAAGGTACTGAGCGAATCTTATATTTTAGATATGGATCCATATGAAAGATTATAAATTGCTGATGCACTTAAAGTGTAAAAATATAAAAAAGGAGAATTTGTCATCAGATAAGGAGAGACAGGAGATACTTTCTATTTTATTTAAGAAGGAGAATGCACAGCCACTAAATCTGAAGGAGGTATTATGATATTTTATCAATAGGTGCACCAGCTAAGGTTGTATATTAATACAAACCAGGTGATTATTTCGGAGAATTGGCATTAATTAGACACGAACCAAGAGCAGCTAATATTGTAACTGATGTACTTTTTTTAATTAAATAAGACTGACGCTACTGTAGTTTTCTTAGATAGCCAGTCTTTCAGAAGATTATGTGGACCATTAGAAGAAATACTTAAGAGAAATGTCAGTAGATATGAAAAGTTTGTTAAAAAATGACATTATTAAATAAAGAATATGTACGATTTATATAATATATATGCACTTCATTATAAGGCTGGGAACTCATCTTGGTTCTAGGCCTTCTCTTATTTTTTGGCTTATTTGGTCTATGATAAGAATTATTTTATACATCTTTTGCTCCTGATTCCTCGGTTTTACCCCAGTTCTCCTTGTTCAAATAATATTCTCTTCTTTCATTTAGACTGTTGAGAACCTTATCGAGCTCGGTTTGATAGAATGGAGTAGCCACCTTAATAGTGTCGAAGAATTAAAGAGTTTGCAAATCATGTTATAAGATTTCTGGTTTATCGGATTTCTTCTCTTCCTTGACTTCTTTTTATTATTATGGTTGCTAAATTATATTATTCAATTAATACTGATTTCTTCTTTTTATCTTTCAAAGCTTTCAAAGAACTGAAGTTATAAATATCATCTTCTCCTGAATCCTTCTTTAACACTGTGCATTTCTCTTTCTTCCATTCGTCACTCTTAAGTACTTATTCAATATCAACTTATTTTTATTATTAAGCTTATTATTAAGCAGCTGTTGGCTTTAATTTAGTGCAGTAATTAATGAGAGTTTCACATAGTTCTATGATAAATAATAATTTATTACCCACTTAATATTAAAATGGATTAACATTTTCTAATTCTTTAGCTTTTGCTTCAGCTTCAGCTTTTTCTTCAGCTGCTAAATCAGCTTCTCTCTTTGCTCTGGCTTCTTCTCTTTTCTTTCTTTCTTCATCCTTCTTCTTTTTTTCTGTTTCTCTCTTTTACCAATCTAATTATCTCAAAAACCATTCTCTATATTTCTTTAAATCTTCATAATCTTCATATTTGTCCCAAGAAGCATTATATTCTTTTCTAATTTTCTCTTTTCTCTCTTTAAGTTCCTACACCTTAGCCTCAACATCCTTTCTCTTTTCGTCAATCAAGGGATTTTATTTAATTACTGGTTATTCCTTTGTGCTATCCTTCAATTTATCGTAATCAGCTCTGTATTGATTGAGTTCCTCACTCATTTCTTGAATATTCTGATAAAGTGGTTGCATAACCTTTGAAATTGCCTAAGACTTTGTTCTAAGAGCCTTTTGTTCTTTTTCAAGCTTTTACAATGGCTCTACAAATGGAAGAGATCTCTCCAATGCAGCAATTTGTGACACTATTCTCTTTTCTTCATTAGCACTTAATCTATCTTATTGTAATGATTCCTTCAATCTAGCCAATTCATCAATGATAACATCTGGATTGTCAAGACTCTTCATCTTTTATCTGTATTCTTAGGCTTGATTGTGAAGTTTATTAATCTATTCTTTTAAGGCGTCATTCTCACCCTTCATTCTCTTTAGCTCTTCTCTCTTTTCATTCAATAGTTTTGATTTCTCACCAATAACCTATCCTAATGGCTTGACTTCATTTTAGAATTTGTCATGATTGCCTTGTCTAGCTTATTGTTGTTATTTCTTGACATCTTCAACAAAATGATTCTATGATGAATAATAAAATTACGAAATGATCCCATTGCTTTCTGATTTCCTCATCAATTTTATCGAGGTTCTTGTAGTGTTACTCTTTCTCTGGCTTTTATGGGACATGGGGTGGCAATTCTGGAACTTTGCTCTCTAATGTGATCTTAGTTCTATCCCAGTCAAATTATGGGCGTTCTCTTTCCTCGCGTCTTGCTTTCTTTTACTTCTCTCCTCCTTGATGTTCCTCTTTCTTTTATTCTTTTTATTCTGGTTGAGCCACTCCTACTGGTAGAACAAAATCACTCACCTTCTTCGCCTTTAACGACATATTGAACTTATCTGGGTTTTGGCTCGCGCTTTTTGTTCTCTCCTCTTGTCTAATTGGTTTTCTTCTCGTCCTTCTTGACTTCTGGTTAAGGTGTGGGGTCCATACAAATTTTTAAAAAAATATAGATATTATTTTTAATTACCCTACACGTATTTTAATTTATCATTATACCTGATCAAAATTTATGAGTTTTAACTTATATTCGAATTTCCGTTCAAATTGCATTTCACATCTTATTTGTTTGTCCCCAGAACTAATGTTACCTCAATGACTAAAAATGCATTTCTAAAAATTATTAACCTCTATTATGAAGATTCTTAAATAATATTCGAAGAGTTTTAGAATACAAGACAAATACTATATGTTTGAATAGGAATGTAATGATCAATATTTATATGATAATGATTATAAATATAATTTTATCAAAACTCTTATGATGTATTATTATTTCTATTTTTTTAAACTGCTGCAAATGACAGTAATTTGGAAGTTCTACTCATATTTGAATAGATTAATGTAACTACTATATGACCCCACCAATAATTTGGCCAATATATTTTGAAGTAAGTTAGGTAAGTGGACTGACATCTACCTAACTTAAGTGTGGATATTATCATATATAATCAATTAAACAATAGTTCAAGCTGTTGAGAAGTGAGCGGTTTTTCAAATATTTTATCTGCCCCAGCATCATAGCAAATTTATTTTGTTTCTAAGTCATTTGAAGCTGTAAGCATGAAGATCTTGATGTCGCTCGCCATCGGTCTAATTTACCTAATACACGAAATGCCATTGAGTCCTGGCATGTTTACATCCATAAACACAATGTCATATTTCTTTTTTGCAATCATGTCAATTGCTTCTTTCCCACTGTATGCAATATCTGTGTTAATGACACCTATTTTACACAATTAACCCTTTAATATCATGTTATTGAATGGTTCATCATCCACAATTAGGACTTGTATGAGTTCCTTAACCTTTTGTTTTCTGCAGAGGGGTGTTAAGTGATGCGTACTATACATGTTTTTATGAGGGGAGTGCACTGAAATATCATAATCGATAGAATCTACACTCGATTATTCACCTGAATACTCATAGTGACTTTGTTTATCATAATTTTTATAAATGGCAAATTAAAAAGTTGAACCAACACTAACTTCAGATCTTAAATACATGTACTGCAACGGGCCAATATATCCACACAGTTGCTTGCAGATAATCAATCCCAATCCTACTCCATTTCTACGAATATAACTTCAAATACTTATTGATTTTTTTCTCATTATCATAGGTGGCAAAATTTCTAAACAATCCTCGTTACACTTAAACACTAATCCCACTTCCACTGTCAGTTACAGTACACACAAAGATTTTTTACTTATTACGTAACAAAGGAGCCACATCTATCACTGATTTGTTCATTTGAATTTATTACTTGATATCAGTACAAAATCTCAGAATATCGGAAGGATCATCAGAAAAATTAAGCAATATTCGACCTTAACATGTGAACTTAAGGGCATTAGATATCAAATTAAATAACACTTATTTAATCCTTAGTGGATCATTGTTGCAAATTTAAGTGCATTTTAAACTTGTCGAAATATCGAATTATAAGTTCTTTTTCTTAAATTAAAGCTAAAAAACACTTCTCAATTCTTCAATGAGCTAAGTGATATCGAATTAACTTATTGTTAGTTTTAATTTTCTTTGCTTAATTTGAGCAAAATCTTACAAATCATTAACAAATGATTATAAAATTTACACATTTGTTTAACACATCTATAGATAATTTGAACTTTGCTTAATTTACTCTTATTGATGTGGTAAAAGTTCAGTTCTTTAGATTTCATACAATCCTTCAGACACCAAAGATATCATAGATTGAATTACACTGATTGGATTTTTTAGATCATGACTGACGGTTGCTAATACAAGATCTTTATATTGATCCAACTATTCTAATTGAGATACTTTATTTCGATCAGAAACATCAATAAGTGATACAAGAAAACATTTTTAATATTTCCAAATGCATGGGGTTACTAAAATATCGTATGTTTGGTGATATTATTGTTACTATTATAATTGTTGATTAATTCCAGTCAACTTAAGTGGAAATTTAATAGGCATTTCTTTATGGGAAAAGTTAGCAATATACTATGATAAGAAGGAACTTAATGAAAGTGGTTTTTCCATAATATTAATCTATTCATTGGTGGATCCTTTAAATTATTGCAAAATTAATCAAGACTTTAATTCATTTTCAAATTATAATATGAGACATTTGATTCATTACAGTTACAGTTTACTACATTAATTTATGAGGTTTTAGAATAAATATTATCCAAAGTTGCAAACTCCTTCTTACATCCCTCATTAGCAAATAGAACCTCAAAATAATCTACTGGTCTCTATGATATTATATTTTAATTACATCTGTAGATTGTTTGGTTTATGTTATTACAAATAAATTTTGATGCAAGCTGTGATTTAACACTGCTTCTTGAAATGACAAATCGTGATTGATATTGAATTTTTCAAAGAAATACACTAATTTTCTCCTTTCTCGAAAATAGACTCCTATCGATATACACATAAGCCATAACCAAATAGTAGGTACAACAATCCAATCAAAATTAGGTATGACGAATTATTATGTAACTTACATCAATATGATGTAGACCACAAAATATTTCTTATTATTCAAACTCTATATCACATAAACAGTATACAAAAACAAGTAATCACCTGAATGATGAACACCTCTTGTTTTTGTAAAGTAAAAGTAGAAAGCAAATACATGGATGAGTTTCCAGCAGTCATAACACTTCTGATATTTACATCTAATCCAAATTTATATTAAACTCGATATTGGAAACAAAACAAGTGTTTCTGAATAAATGTTTTCATAATCGAGCAATAGAGCGGAAATTGCAATGGAGATCTCAAACAGCACTTTACAAATTTCAATAAAGATCATAGTTCCCTTATTTAATTTCTACTAATAGTCAAAATAATTCATCTCCACATTTTAATCCCTAAAATTTAAAGCAGCATTCAAAAATCTATTCTCAGATCTTAGGTTTTTTTATAATTAAATTAGATACTGCATTTGGCAATGCTTTGTTAATTTATTATTTGCTTTTTATATTAATAATTTATTTAAAATGAACCCATAATAGATGGCCAGAACAGTTTAAAAGTTAAGCATAGAAGACAAAGTAATTCAAATCTTTATTATCATAGTAAAAGTATGAGATGTAAAAAGAGATGTTCATTATCATTCGCTTAATTGACATGGTGGAAAAGTGTGCATAATTGTCTGATGATAAAATTCCATAAGATAAACACTGTGAAGAAATTACAAAGCTCTTAGATAAGTACAAAATCTTTGAAAAGAAAATAGAAAATTTTGAATTGAATAAATTTATAAAGGTATTTAGTTTATATTCATGATTAGGAATATGGGTTAGAAGATTGTAAATTTGGAATAGAAAGAATTGTTGCTGGTCCACCTTAAATTAGATAGGGTAATAGAATACAAATTGTTTTGGATTTAATGCAAAGGTTTTACTAAATATAAGACACTATATTGGGAAATAGAGATAATCCCAAAGTTCCTATTTTTAAGCCATTGATAGAATAATTAATTGTATTATTAACAAGAGCAAAGAAAGAATTACCACCATATTAATCTTATTTAGAAGAACTAAAACAATTGTAAATATTTATATAATAATTTAAGTGCTGATGAATCTCTATCTAAATAAGTAATGGATGTTTTAACAGAAGAAGAATTTGAAAAAATGGAACATATAATAGATCTAGCATAATAGAATTTCATGTTTCATCAATAAAAATGATTTATGATTTAACCTAAAAGAGTATTCTATCTAAATGTACTGTTAAATAATAATGATATATTTAATGTAAACATCATTCTTCCTCTTCTTCTTGAACAACAACCTTCTTCTTCTTTTTAGGTTTTTCAACAACTTAAGCTACTTCTTCTTCTTATTCTTAAGGTACTTCCTCTTGTTATTCTTAAGGTTTCTCGGTTTCTTTTAAAATGTTATTATTGTTTTCAGAAACATAAAATTAAACCCAATCTTAAGGTGTATTAGCAGTTGGTTTACCATGAGCATCCAACAATCCTTCCTTAATTAAAGCCTTCTTTCTCAATGCTCTTGGTCCTGTTCCCCATCTAATTATTTAATAAATAAATACTTTCTTGGATATGTTTCTCTATCCATAATAACTCTTTTAGATTTGCATACAACTCCATGATCACATGATGCTATTTCAGCAGTTGTCATTTAACTAATTTATTAATATTAATATTTACGCAATAGCAACAGCAATAGCTTCTCCCTTGGTTGTAATAAGTACAATCTCATCACCAATATCAATTCTATCATCAAATCTAAGAACTCCTGGTACCATCAATTTAGCTCCATAACAAATAGCATTAACTGTAGAATCTTTTACTACAACTCTTCTAAAATTTGTCAATAAAACTTCTAATGGAATTACAACATGTCTCAAATATGCTTCATCTTTAAATTTCTCAAATCTATATTAAGCATCCAACACATCATGCATTGTCACCATATATTTATTCTCATCCAAAATACCAGATCTAACTCTTCTCAATTCTTCCATATGTCCACCTACTCCTAATAACAAACCCAAATGAACACATAAAGTTCTGACGTATGTACCAGCTTCACAACTCATCCAAAAGATTCCTAATCTCTTTTCAGCATCGTATTCAAACAATTTACTTTCATAAATTGTCCTAACTCTTAATTCTCTTTTGACAGCTGAGATAGCAGGTGGTTTTTAGAAAACAGCACCAGTCAAATCTTAAATAGCCTTTTCTAACTTTGATGCATTAGCAATAGCATCATGTAATCTATAATTTAATTGTTAAAATACCTTATAATACCTACGTATTCCTTTCCGGCAGATTATTATGCTTTAACCAACCTAGTTGCTCTATTCAAACAAACAATCAAAGCACCTGTTACCTTTGGATCAAGTGTACCAGAATGACCTGTCTTTTCAACTTTCAAAATTCTCTTTATCCATGATACAACTTCATGGGATGATGGATTGGATGGTTTGTCTAAATTGATTACACCATATTTAAGATGCTCTACTAGGTTTCTCTTTAAAGGAGTCTATGGAAGGATAAAGAAATTATTACTGATCCACTTGGAATTGGAGTATAATGTGAGGTCAAAACATTCATGCTTTCATAGTTTTTGAGCAACAACGGCCATTTTGTGGAATCTAATTTTGGTCCTTAGTGTGAAGGCTTAATGACTTCCTACTCTTGCACTTCTACTTCTTCTTCTTGTCTTTTTTATTTCTTCACCTTCGTTGTGGCCATTAATTTCTTTTTTTAATTATATAAAAAAATTTGTGTTTTTAACTATCTATAAATTATGAATTTCCAAAAATTTTGTCAACTCATCTCAATTATATTAAACAATTATATTTCAATCAAAATTTATATAAAATCATAAAATAGATAGTACAGGAAACTTTATTCATTTTCTATTAAAAATACATAAAATAAATTTAATTATTCTCTCACTATGAGTTAAGAAAAGGAGGAGCTAGGAGAAATAGATGATGTACAATTAATAGTTCTAATTAGGTTAATTACCTGTTGCCATTTGCTGAAATTTAAGGATTGAAAAGAATAGAGGACTTCATGGACAAAGAATAATTTGTTGAATTATAGGAGAAGCCAAGTCAAATTAAAAAAAACATTAAAAAAAGAAACCCAAGGAACCCCACTAAAATTAAATTGATTAATAAAAAAGTTTTCTGCCCAGATCAGGAGCAATACTGTTTAAATAGTAATATAATTAATTATGAAAGATGAATTATTACAAGAGGAGGTAAATCAATACCTGCAAAATATATATAAAAAGGAGAGTAAATTTTTTGAAGAATATACATTGAGCAAAGAAGAGGAGGATTAGGCAAAAAAATTAATTTTAGAAGGTGTTAGTATCTTATATAATAGCCATTTTTTAATTATCTGTCAATAATAATGAAAAAGCTATTGATTTTTCGATGCAGGTTCTCAAAATTGATAGACATAATTGTGAAGCTATTTAGATTTTAGGTTTTTGCAATTCTTATTTTTTAGGGAAATCGTTATGCAAATAAAATTATGTAAAACAGCACAATTTTGTTTCGAATTATCCTTATCCATGAAAAATCAATGCTCTTAAAAAATAATCAATGGTTTAATCCTTTTAGGTAAAAAACTTCCTATTTTAGGTGCTTGCCTTGATAAATAAAAGAAAACGGAGGAATCTGATGTTGCTATACAAAAAGCAATGTAGCTATTACATAAGGTAGATAGTAATTATGGAAGTAGTATGTTGAGTCATTTCAATGGTATTGTAAATTTATAATCAGATATTTTTAAACAATGTTCTAGGCTTAAAAATGGAAAATTTAGTAAAAAAAAGGAGATTCACTTAGTAAAGTAGTAGATCTATAGGGATGATGATTCCGACCCTATTTTTCACTTTTCAGATATGTCTGAAGTTGTTATAGTGTCAAAATAACCTAGCATTGATTAGTTTAAAAAAATATTTGAAGCCAAAAGAAATCGAAAAACTGGATGAATATTATGTAATTAACATGATTATATAAAAATCTGTAATTTTAACATGCCTCAATTTTATTTCACACATAAATTGTAAATAATAATCTTGACTATTTATTGGAATTTAATCTTGAAAGTGGAATAATAAAATTAAAAATTATTTTCCATAAAAATGAGTGAGGAAAAAGAGTTGCTGGAGGCATTTGATTCTGTATATACAATAAATAATGATAAATAGGTTAATGAGTAGGATCCTGTAGATTAAAGATTTGAAAGAAAATAAATTTTTGAAGCAGAAAATTTTAATTTTTCTTTCAATTCATCATAATCTGAATCTCCTAACAAGAAAAGTTGTTCTATAAGTATGAAATTTCCGATGACAATTCAATGGGAAAGTGCACAATTTTTCATCCCATAATCAGAGAAATTAAAGTCAAAAAGTAGTATATTTAATTATAAAAGATTTTTCCTTATAACTAAATGTTTATGAGTGGCTGAAAAATATAAATAATTTGAAGGGAAAATTTTTTGATTGTTATTCATTGAGTAAAGAAGATGAAGGTTAGACAAAACAATTACTTTCAAATGGTTTTCGATTATTTATAAATTAGCTGCTTTCGAGTTATCTGTCGACAACAATGAAAAAGCTATTGAATTTAGTCTGTAAACCCTAAAAAAGGATAGACTAAATATTGAAGCAATATAGATTTTAGGTTTTTGTATATTTATATAATAGGCTAATCCTTTGTGAAAGAGAATCTGTTTAAGATAGCAGAACTTTGTTACGAATTAGTGATATCTATAATTAAAAAAGAAAGTGCGACAAAAAAAGTCAGAGCATTAACTCTTTTGGGTACAAAAAATTACTATTTCAGGGTCTTGCCTAAGAAAAGAGTAAAATTTGAATGAATCCTTAAAGACCTTACTAACAGCAAAAAAAATTTTAAATAAACATTTAAATAGAAAAAGCAATAGTATGTTAGATGATGAATTAAGTATTTTAATTTATAATAAGATTATTTTCCTAACTTTATGAAGGAACAGAACCAATTATCAGAAACTGATGGTATTAATTTAATTTTTAGATTTTTTTCAGATTTTCTGTAATAAATCAGGGTGGAGATGAAATAACGTAAGATTGATGAAATGTTGCCAAAAAAGTAATCAAAATAGTGAATGAATTTTACATAGAATAACATATTTATCTTTTAATTTGATATCACTTAAAGAATTGAAATAGATAAAATTATATGCCAATACCTAATAATCGTGAGAATTTCATTTAATTCACTCCCAAGGATTTTTTTAAAAGCAGATTATTATAAATTCTTATAATCCAAACATAAGTAATATTTTTATTTGATTAAAAAAATTCCAGGAATGAACTCAAATGAAAATAATCCTTATGTTATAATCCTTTAGCTATTTAACAAATAGGAATTTGGAAGATTAGAAACTACATAAAATGAACTTTTGCCAAGTTTTCTAGAAAGAGTTAGAGAAATTTATGAATTGTAATCAGGCGATTTATTCAAGCTTTCATGATGAGGATATATATCGTGCCTGGAGATTTGAGTCAATAAAATAGAACAAAATATATACCTTTGAAGACAAAATTGCAATGTCATAAATAGTAGAGCAGGCTTCTGAGGATATATTTGTTTTTAAAGAAGGTATTATTTTTCTTAAATAAAGATTACACTTTCGGCATATGTTTGAAATATTTGCTCTAAATAATGGAAGTTAAATTGCTGGAGACCCAGGAAACCTGCTCATTTGATTAAATTAGAGAAATGATTTAGAATGAATAGGCAGTTTAAGACGATGAAGAGTAATCTGATAAAAATGCAACGTATAATACTCAAAGTTTAGAGCCACATAATTAAATAAAACAAATATAAAAGATCAATGAAAAAAAGGATACAAGCGAATTGTAAATTAATTCCAATAAAGATTTAATTCAAGAAGGTAAGTATTATTAATATGAAAGCTAACTATGCATTGTCAATTGAGGAATATCTAGAGGCTTTAGGATATTCTATTAAAGTACTTGCTACAAATCATCATAATATAGAAGCAATAATTATTTTAGGTACTATCGATAGTATATTTGTTCAGGAAAAGCTCTTTTTGGTTTACTGAAATACAAGAGTTCAGTCATTTGTTATGATTTCTTACTTAATATTTTGATAGACAATTTAAGTGAAGAATAGCATTGCGATATTTTAATATAAAAGGGTAATAATGTCATTTATGAAGGTGCTTCTATAAGCAGACTGAGAAAATATAAAGAGGCTCTTGATTTATTTGAAAAAGCATAAAAAATGCAAAAAATAAAGAATAGTTTTCTTGAGAATGAAATATGTATTCTTTCATATAAGTCTTAGCAAATGCAAAAACCTTATTAGAAGAAGCCAACTAGACCAGGTCTCCTTAAATTGAAAAAAAAGTTCATTTGTGAGTTATATTGTAGTTGTAATATTTATTTAATCATTGGAACAAAATAACCTTTTGAAGATTAAAAAGATTCAATATTAGTTTTTATGCAAAAGTTAAAGTTTAAAATTGCATATTTTGAGCTGACAAGGAATCTTCGAAATCCTCATCTTCTGTGTAGATATTGGCTATTGCTGAACTTGGTAGAATTGGTCTCCATTCTTATGGTTTAGCCTTAGCTTATTAATATCCGAGAGAGTTCATTAACTAATATTGTATTTAGCTAATAAAATTCCAAATGTATTCGTTTCTTGTTTCTTCATCATTTTAGTAGTAGAATGATTAAAAGGTCTTATTATCGAGTTTAAGTAACTACAAGAGAAATAAACTCTAGTTCATATTGTTTATTTTCTAACTAAAAACATTCATTAATTGGAAGGACTTGTCTAAAATTTATTTCATTTCAGAATTTAATTCATTATAGCTTATTTACAACAATTATTTGATTTTATTCCAATTTTATGATTTATCGTTTTTATCAACTATTATTTCATAGTCACAAAGCCACAACTGTTTTGGTAAAGCTTTGAATGTATTCGGAGTAAAAGGTATTTTTTCATTATTGTAAAAACAATAAATAGAATTAACAACCAATCGATCACAACCTACTATATCTACTTTATCAGAGATTCCTTCAATTTCTACCATATCAGCATAAACAGGAATTTTTTCTGTGAAGGGAACCATTGGAAATCTCCCTGAGCCATGACTGGCAAGAGTAATTAGTTATTTATATCTTTCCTCAACTATATTTAAGGAGAAATGTTATTTATAACAAATTTACTTATCGAATAAGAAAATAGGCATAGCACATCTAGGCTATAAATTTGGTTTTGCTTGTTCATCAGTTCTGCAATACCATTATAACAGTTAGTTAAATAATAAGTTTATAGTGGGTTCTGTAATAAGACAATGATCCAAACAGACTGGACAAAAATGTTCTATTAAATCTTATTGGAAGCAGGAATGACAAAACAAATGTTAACATGGTAAAACTATTGGATTTATGGGAGTGAGTCCACAATCTAAACATAGAACAATTTAAGGGAATTCAAGGTAAAGGGCTAATTAAATTTCTTAAAAAAAATTACCCTCCAATCCTCCTTATGAATAAATGTTTAGAACTTCAACAAGCATTTCATTGACTTTCCATCCAGGTAAAGTGGGTTTTCGGCAAAGCGGACACGAATGATTTATTGATAGATGTGTATTGATGCACTATTCACAAAAAGTGTGACCGCAAGAAAGGCTTGTTGGTCCATTTAATTAGTTTAAACAAATGGAGCAAGAAAATTGAATTTATTGCATTTTAAAGTTTATATAGAGGTAATTAAGATTTGTTTTTTATTATGAAAATCATTCTTGAACAAGAACATAATTCTGAAAACTTACATTTTCTGAAACCAAAAAAAACAGAGTTCTAAAGAATATTGTTTGAGGATAGCGCTTGAAAGCTAAAATTCTCATTCAGAATATTACTGGTTCAATTTTGCCATATTTATTTTGAAATACTCTTAACTTAATTAAATGGAAAACACAATTCTTTTTGTAGTACAAATTGAATTTCTAATCAATTAAATTCATATTCTAAAATAAAATTACAGAGAAAAAGAGCAATTCATTAAATATTATATAAATAATGTTTTGCTGTTCCTCTTAAAAGTAGAAATCTGGCAAACCATAAAAACCTTTAGAAGTATCTGAGTAATTAGTCATGAAATCACTTGAAAAGTAAGTACAATCCATAATTTCTATTTAGATCTCCAAAAGCCAATAATGACATTAAGCCAGAAATTGAAGAAAGACCTAAGAAACATTCAATGAACTATTAAGTTCAAGATGAAAATGTTTCAGCTTCAATTTGTCCTTCTTTTGTTGTTGGTAAGACACCATTTACTCTTTTCGTAATGAGCTTGCTTGAAAAACAATAAAAAATGAAGGAAAGTGCTTAACAGCAAGAAGAAATTAAAATAAACTTTCAAGAAGATCTGAGTGTCATAGTTAGTTATCCTTAAGTGCAGGCAGAGGTTAAAAATAATGGAAATGATAAAGAAGAAGCTGTAGCTGAGCAACCTGAAGTGATTTAAGAAGAGGATGAGGAAGACGACGATAAGGAAATGTCAGAGGAGGAAGCCAAGAATGCAGCGATATATAAATGGGCCAAAGAGACACATGACTATAGTTCAGATAATACTGAAGAAATGATAATGAAAAGTGTTATTGCATACAAACCACTTCAGTCAAAAGAGGAGTCTAGATCAACAGTGGCACACAAAGACGGGGGAAAAGTGTGCAAAAATAAAAAGTTAATAAGAACATTGAGAGCAATTGGAAAAGAGTTGATAAAACAGATTGGCAAATAAATTTTATCAGGTAGTTTAAATTTAACAACTATTTCATTTCCAATCAAAGCTATGATACCAAAATCGGCACTGGAAAAAGTGTTAATGTCAAGTTGTCTTTTTCCCCTTTACATAAATAGAGCAGCCATGGAACAATGTCCTATTGAAAGAGTAAAAAAATATAATAAATTAGATGAAACTAATAATATGTGCAACTCTAGGAAATTTCTATTTGAATTGCTCATTTCTAAAACCTCTAAATCCTATTTTGGGGGAAACTATATCAGGTTTCTATCAAGATGGCACAACAGCTTATGCTGAATAGATTTCACATCATCCACCAGTCAGTTATTTTCTCACATTAGGCCCGAAAAATAGTTATAAGTTTTATGGTTATTATATTTATGAAGCCAAAGCTGGAGTCAATTCCTTATCACTTAAAAACAAGGGAAAGCGATTCCTATAGTTTGCTGATGGTGGAACTGTTGAATATAATTTTGCTGGAGAAGAATATAGTGGAAGTTTTTGGGGACCAATGAAGGTTGAATGCAAGGGAAAGATAACATTTGTAGATAAATAAAACGATATTACTGCATGTGTTGAATTGGATAGTGTTATGTGGAAGGCATCTGATTATATGTCTGGAGAAATTAAAAAATAGGGGAAAAGAGTTTGTAAAATATATGGAAGTTACATGGGATATATAGAGTTTGGAGAAGTTAGATATTGGGATGTTAATTACATAAGACCTTTTGAGTGTAAAATCTTCAAACCAAATCCCCTATTGTTGAGTGATGCTTCTTTTAGATAAGGTATTGTAAATTGTATATAAAGATCTAAGAAACTTAAAAAGAAATAAAGTCTAAGAAGCATAGGAATAAAAAGATGTTCTAGAAATGCAATAAAGATAGGACGCTAAACTAAGAAAACAAAAAAAATGAATTTTTTACTGGATTGTCATTCAAATATATCCATTTTTATATAAAACATGGTTTTTGTATTATTTTACATACTATATTATTAATTAATTTATTTGTTAATGATATAAATTTGCACAAATCAGGAAGGTGAATTTGTATTTGGTTCAGATCAATAGGAATATGTGTTATTAGATTTAAATAATTTACAAGAATAACTTGATGATGGGAAGAAGTAGGATGTTCTTGATCTTTTACAATAAGTTATGAAATCTAATGAATATAATTCATCCACTGAAAAAGTCAAAAGTTAAATAGAATGGGCATTATAAACAGCTAATGATCATATGGAAGAAGGGTATATTGAATTATTAAAATAGTTTTGATGCAGAACAATATATTGAAAATCAAAGATATCCAGAAGTGCATTCAGCCAATAAAATGCTTGATTATAATATAGATAAAGTTAAGGCAAGAGTTTAGTTTATGAGTTTGCAAGAAAGGAGAAATTTAATTAAAGTATGATATTATGAGCTATTGAGACTAAAAGCTTGGAGAGAAGTATGCAATAAATATTTATTTGCAAATAAAACAGATATGAGAAAGAAATGTTTAAACGTCATCATTAACTTTTGCAAAATGATATAATCTCAAGAAAAAGAAGTGAAATATAAATGGCAAGACAAAAACATTTTTAGAACCTACAAAATGTAAGAGGAAAATTAGGTTAAATGTATATATTTATGTATATAAAAGGTTGTAAAGTAAAGTTGAAGAAACAAAACAATTAAAATAAACAATATAAAGTGGATTTTATTAAACTCTAACAGAATTAAGAACAGATAATGTAAAAGCATATAGAAGAGTTAAAGTAATGGAAAGATAATAATAAGAAAAAATGCAATAATATTGGTAATAAAAGTAAATGATTGCAAGAGAAAATTATAAAAAGAAAGTTGAGGATGCATATTTAATGAGTATGTATGCATAGGATAGATTACAATAATTAGAATAATAAGAAACTTAATTAATGCATAGATTAAGATAAACAGAATAATTATATTAATTAAGTTCAAATAAATTAGAATAACTTAAATCTAAATCTTATAAAGATCTGGGAAATATGTGGAATCAATGAATTATAAAATATATTTGTTATATTTTTTTGTGATTACTTTGAAAGTATAATGTGAATAAATTAAAAAAATTTTAAATTAAGATTTTAATCAATGGGTGTAAGAGTCACATACAGAAGAAGAACAAGTTACAATACAAGATCAAATAAAGTCAGAAAAGTTAAAACTCCAGGTAGAATGATGTTGCTAATTTATGTTAGGCGGCAGAGTTGTGGTCCAATATCCAAATAAGAAGACAACTGCTGCAACATGCTCTGATTCAAACTTGAATGTTGTTTTGAATGGTTTAAAGAGAATTAGACCCACAAAACTTGCTTAATTACCAAGAAGATAAAGAACAGTATCAAGACCATATGGTGGAGTCTTAAGTGCATCTGCTCTTAAAAATAGAATCATCAGAGCATTCTTGGTTGAGGAAGTTAAGATCGTCAAGCAAATTAAAAAATGATTCATATACAAAGTTCAAATATAATCAGTCTGAATGTAGAGATTAAACTTAGATCGCTTATGACATTACTTGGTCTGATTAAAAATCATCATCTGCCAATTTTTCAACTAAAAACCCTTCAATACTTTGATTGATGGTTTGTAAAGTAACTTTAGTGTGCAAAGTAAAATCATATTTATCTTCGTAATCTTGTTCCAATAATGCTTTTGTTTTTGCACTTACTTACACACATCCTTTTTTTCCATTTGATTCCATTTTATTTGCGATCAATACATCTGGTCCATAGATATCATATCTCACTATATCGGTTCCCATTACTCCTCCAAATACACTTCCTGTATGTATTCCTATTCTCATGTCTAATCCTTCAAAATTTATTTATTTTCTAACTATTTCTATGATTCTTATCATTTCAAATGCTAGATCTACTATATTCTTAGCCTCTTCAGAAGGATTTCTATCATTATAATCTATCATTCCAAATGCAACATAGCAATCACCAATTGTGTAAAGTTTATAAACATTTAATTCATAACATTGTCTATCAAACTCAACAAATAGATTTTTTAACATAAGTAACACTTATTCTGCAGATACCTTACTTGAATATTCTGTAAAACCAGCTATATCAGCAAATAAAATTGTAATATTTTCTATTTCATCACATTATTAACTTGTTCTATTGTTGTCATCAAAAAATGTTTATAATATCTAAATATTATCGAAATTTTTACATGCTTAGGTAATAAATATTATAGTAATTAAGACTCTTTTGCCTACTAAATTTGAAAGACATTTTTTTGGTTAAAACATGAAACCTATTATTCTTCCAAAAAATAGCAATAATTTACATTATAAACAAATATCATGAGAACAAAAAATATGGAAATCCTATAATCTTCAGCAAATGCTAATATAAATAATTCAAATATAAAACTACAAACACAGAAAACTATTTTGATCCAAAAATGAAGCAACTGGATATTACTAAAAAATGATTAAATAAATATCATTTCTATTAAATGTATATTTGTTAAAAATTCGCTTATATCCATTATTTAAAATAATCCTCCTATTAGTAATTGATAGCTTAATTCTATTTAAATTATAAAAATCCAATAATTTAGAAATTTTCTATTGTATATCATAACAGATATAATATTTTATGCGCATCCAATCCATTATAAAATAATCAATGGTAAAGGAATTGAATTATATTCACCAATCAAACAAAATTATTTAATGAGATAATAGAGAGTATATACTTGCATAATTTTATTTGTGACCACTTCTGACTGATTGTAAATAAAATCATGGTATTCAAGATATTTATTTTAATTTTGTGAGTATGATTTTTTCAATAATTATATGAATGAACTTTCTAAAATCAAAGTATCCTCAAATTTATTTTCATTTTTCAATAAAATTACATTCTAAAATAAAAAAATATTTACTAAAAGCTAATCGTAATCTATATAATGATCGACTTCAGGTTAATATTCTTCAAGTTAAAATTTATGTTATAAAATGGTGGCTAATTTCTTCAATAAATCTGGTTTTTTTGCTTGCTCAATGTTTTAGTTTTCCATGCTTTCCTTTCTCATGATCTATTAAATTTATTAGGAAAATTAAATTGTATTAGGTTTGGAGGCTGATTAATCTGGATTTGTGCTTGCTGAAATCAATTTTTAATGTTGAGAGAAAGAAGTTTAGAACTATAATTATGAGGTAGTGATTTATTTAAGAGATTATTGCTGGATAAAGCTTTATCTTTTTTTCAATCCTCCTTTTTGCTATGATGACGTTCTAATTCTATTTTGATAAGTGATTGTATTTTAACGACTGCCTCCATTACTTCCACTCAATGATGTTCTATGCACTATTGAAGCTTTTGTATCACCTATTTTTTACACATAAATATAGGTTGGTCTCTATCCTAAGCCTTTCATCTCTACATAACGAGTTGTGAACTCAATTTTATCATTATTCAACTGTTCAAATGCTTATTCTGATAAAATGATCTTGTCTTCTAATCCAGTTGAGCAAACTCTACTAGTTGTATTGACAGTATCTCCAATTAAAGAAAATTAGGGCTTGTGAAAACCAATCACACCTGAAATAGCTCTTCCATAATGAATTCCTATTTTTCCTATCAGCATCTTTCCTTCATTACCCCATCTAATATAAGAAATTATAAATACAATTTTGTTCTAATGTAAGTAATCATCATTTCAGCTAAATTAAGTGCTCTTTGCACTGGATGTATTTCAGAAAGATATGCTAAGTCTTATTCGCATGCCTTTAACCCTGCTGAGGCCATGTAGGTTTTTCCAACTGTTTCAATTTTCTGAACTCCACATATTTCACAATATTTATCAAATGTTCGAAATAAATCATCAAGAAATTAAATGATATTCTTCTATTCTTCCATGATAATTTAATCAAAATTGCAAATGTCACAAAATACAATAGCTACATGTCCTTAATTTTAATGAATATTATATTCGTCGGCTAAATTATCAAATTATATTACTTTCATTCAATCTATGTCTCACAAACTTAGGCAGAAGTATTCCTAAAATATCATTAATTTTATTATTTTCTTCAATAAAGTTTATTTAATTAGTGGCTTGATTCTCTTCCAGTAGTATAAACTATAATAATACTAACATAATACATAGCTTTTAATAATATATTGTTGCACTGAAAATAGAAAAATCATTGCTATCATAATTATCATGAAGTATGGAGTCACCTCAACTGTAATAGCAATTCTAATAATAGTAAAACACTTTACATTATAAAATAGACTATTAGAACAACTACAATTGGAATCAAATATAGTCTGTTATCATATATAGGATGCAATTTGCTAGATACTTGAAATACAACTAAAATTTGTGTGAATGAATTATATGACGTTGCCATCCCATTCATTAGTAAACCTAAAAGTGCCATGAGTGTTGCCAATCCTGAAGTCATAAATTTAACTAATTCAAGGTATTACATCTATTTTGAACTTAGTTTTGAAATCTATTGAAAACCAAACAGGAAAATCTAAAAAATAGAGTATATAATGTAAATAATTAGGAAGTAGTAATTGTTATCAGAAAGTACATATATAATTATGAGCATTTGGCAATGGAAGAAAATTAATTGCAAACCTTAAATGGTTGATTTCTTTTTCCATTTCATTATGGATTAAGCCTTTTGAAATATTTATGATTGCCATTGCCCTAAATTTTATGATAATATTTTTTAATTAAGTAGTACTATTTTAATATTTATGAATACATTTTTAAATGCTAATGTCAACTTATTCTATGTTATCGAATATTTTGTTAACATGCTTACTCAAAGCAGAAAAGCTTTTTTAACTCAGAGATGATTTTTCCCCTAACAATTACCCATACAATTGATTTAATTTGGAGTCCATTTTAGGTATGTTGTCTATAAAAGGGCGATGCATTATTGAATCACTGGTATAAAGCATAGCTAACACTAAGAATATTTCAAATAATAAATCAACTTAAAATTAAAAGTAAGTATTTTAAACAGTCACATTAAAATGAAGTAATAAATAGAAAAAATATAAAAGGGAAAAGGAAATTATTGACCATATCTTTAACTTTATTCTGACTAAGGAGGAGTAATTTAAAGCATCATAAAGTACTATTGAAAGGAATGTGTAAACAATAATTACTTCGTATTGGATTACAGGATCATTGTAAGAAAATATAAGAGCTGTGATCACTCCCTAAAATATTGCTATCATTATAGAATGTTTTACATTTAAATGCGAGTAAAAAATACAATTCTTTATCTTTATTCTAGTTTGTAATGGCTTTGATGATCATAGTTTATTGATTATCAGATTGATTGACTTTATTTGGATGAACAAAATGAAGTGTTGAGATTACATAAATTAGTAATGAATAAATGTAAGAAAAAAACCCTAGTTCAAAAGTGAGATCTAATTCATCAACTGATGTTTAAAGATTAACCATGTGTATTATTATGCAAAAAGCAGCAAAAAATATAGTTCTTTGAAATGCGATCTCCAATGTTTATCTAGAAAGGACTGTCATCACTGGAGTATAATAAAATAGCAGTTCATTCACTTCATGAAATGATTAGAGTATGGCATCTGAATTATGAAAAATAAGTAGTTCATTAAAAATGCCTAATTTTGTACATATTTTTACATCTTTCATAAATCAACCTTACTTTTAGGGAGGCGATCATATTTTTAAAAAATGTTTATTTGTTAACATTTTCATACTTTACTTTTTGAAAATAACTAAATTCTTATAGGAGTGCAATTTAAAGATGCCTTCCTTAATAGCATCTAAGAATACTCTAATTTTCAAATATAAGATTAAGGGATTATTGAGGTTAATCAAGTAAATTTTAAACCAAATCCAATGAGACCTGATCAGCATTGAATAGCACAATGGTTTTAGCCAATCTGAAAATCAATTTAAGATGATTTTTCATATATGAATGATTTTCTATAATTTTACATGTTGAACTATTTAATACAACTGTAATAGGAGTCGGAGCATGATACTCTTCATAAATTTTTTTTGTGTTCGATAACTATGAGGGATTAGGTATTGCTAATTTTGAAAATGAGTTTTTTGAATCAGTTGTAAGTGATTAATCTAATTAAATTTATGAAACCTATTGTAAAGTTTTTTTAAAATATGCTCTCAAATCATCATCGTTGTCCTGTTCAAAGACGAATTTAGCATGATGACTAATGTCAGTTGAAGAAATGATAGACATTGAAAATGAGAAATACTATTCTGTATAGAGGAGTAATTAATGCTTTGATTTTTCAATATTATTAAGAAATTCCTATGCTTTTGGTCTGAAAACATATTTAAATCCAAGAACTATATTTAACTGTAATAGAGGTTCTAGGGTATGGTACATGAATTATTCATTTTCAATTGAACTTTATTGCAAAGATTACTGATTGATATAAAAGGCTGCATCCTCAGCATTCAGCAAGCATGAATAATAATGAATTTGATGAATTGATTCAAATTCTACTTAATGAACAATATGGAGTGAGGATTTTTGGCTTAATTTTTCATCATATAATTCTGCTTTTTTATAATTTGATTCTCTTATGAATAGAATGAATTAATTATTTTAGGTTGAAATGAATTCAGGATCTAATTCAAATAACATATATAATCTTTAACTATGATGATGTAGTTGTGTATCTACTAATTTAAAATTAAACAATTTAAATCCAATTTAAACGATATAAATTAAGGAGTTTCTAGATAATAATAATAATTTACTAAACATTATTTACACACACAAATTCATAGCCAAATGATTTAGCTATTTGAATTTATTTGTCATCCAATTAATTCATATGAGTATTTTTAACTTTCTCCTCTCCTGTTTATGTGTACATTAATTTAGAATATGAAACTTAATTCAAGCAAAATTGTAGTAAAGTTGGATTAAATATATCATCATCTCCATTAATTAATTTAATGAGATCATTTACGAAGATAGATTTTCTTTCTAATTTGCTATCCTTCATGGAGTATTGCTTAGAACTTTTACTATATTGAATCTTTGTTTTTCCTAATGTTTCACTCTACACACCTATTTGCCCATGGGAGATGAGATTAACAGCATCAGGTTGTGTATTATCATTATTTTCATTAGCAAAATTAAAATTGCTTATTAATCGAAAACCATTTGATTATGGAACTATACCAGCACTTTCATCATCATCATCTATACTACCAACTTCTTCAACATATCTACTTGTATTTGAGATTAAATTTTATTTCTACAGAATAACACTATTTATTACTTAAATTTCTGTTATTTTGGAATCATCTCTTGAATCTGCTGTCCTAAAAATGTTATGACTGGATTGTGGAGCTAATATTGATGCTTATTTAACGAAATCTGTTTCTTTGCAATAGCAAATTCTTGTTTTACAAATTATAGTTCTTAATTCAAATGTTCCATCTATGAGAGAATCCAAATTCATTGTGATTTGCTTTGCATTATTATATTCTTCTAAATGAAATGCTCTAATTTATTTTATATCAATTTCCCCTATCCGAGTTAATATTTTTTATTAAAATAAAGATAACACTGAATAGTACAATCTAAAACTGTGTGGCAAAATGAATAGTAATTGCATTAAATTTTTTACAATTATTTCAATTAAGTTTCGATATTTTTACACATATTAATTTTGATAAACAACAATATACATAAGCTAAAATAGTTATCATAATTACTATTAATAATGAAAAGAAAATACAAACTATTATTGATAATAGTTTTTAAGAATAGTTTGGTTATTGGTATTTAATTTGTAATTTTGAATAGCATCTGCATTTTAATCCTACTTTAATTACAACTCCAATGACCCAAGGTGTATTCAATAATTTTTCAGAAGCAAAAAGTATATTTTCTTCTGTGATTATTTTTGATTAAGGATCCTTTTTTAGTTGAAAATAACCCTTAATTTCTGGTTATTCAGTCAATTAAATAGATCCAGTAAATGATTTCTTAAATAGTACTAAATTATGTGAATCATCTTTTTAATATAATTTTATATACATCTATTTTGATTAAGTGGTTTTCTAATTGATACTCCTGAATAGCAACATAATTGTTATTGGACAGTAAAGTTTTCATCATTACAATGCAATACTAAAATGTCACATTATGCAATTTAATTTCTATCAATTATTATGACATCTCCTAATTAAATTTCCTGCGAAGTAATCGATTTAATTAAATCCATTTTATCAGCATTTTTCATGGTTTTTGTGTCTATTATTTTTTTTGAACGCATATTCACTCTATCAAACATACTTGGTACTTAACCCATAAATTTACTTATGGCAGGATCCTAGATTAATTTTTACTTAAGTTCATTTTTTATAATCATATCTTCATGGATTAGGGGACTCATAAGAGACACCCGAGATCCCATTCTATCCAATTTATCCGAGTGAGGATTCGGAGATTGGGCTGGGCGATTTTAGGGTCCTAGAGCAACTGATTGACGAGACATTTATGATTGCACTACATTTTTATTCAATAATACTTCCTGAAGATCGACTTTTTTGACTGAGCTGACGAAGTAATAGAGCATGTTGTTCATTTTTTGCACTTGAAGGTTTTCTATCTCTTTCCTTAAACTCCTCTATTTTTGGCTTTTGATTAGCTTTTTCTTTTATTCGCTTTAAAATTTCTTTATTGCTTATGCATTCATCCCATTATTTCAGTAATTTAACCTCTTAACAATTCAACTTTCGATCAAGTTTACTGAGATTGAATTTATTAAAAAATTCAACTAGTAGATGTGCTATGTATTGAAATGTAATAATAAAGTAAAATTCGAATTATAGGGAATCTCTAAAATAAAATATGATAATACAATGTCCATAGTGATGATATTATTATTAATGAGATTACTGACAAAGTAAAATAGATAACATTATTCTTTACTATTTAAAATGGAGCTAAAAACAAGATTGCGATTAGTGATGAAGTCCTACTGATTTGATTAGAATAAGTTGAATAGCCATCCAATTTTATTACTTCCCCATTTTTAAAATGCAACTATGTATACTCAAATATCAAACTTAATATGCTCTCTTCCTCTAATTATCGAACTTGCCATACAATAATTCAAAGAACAATTTACGCATTCTTAAATATTATATTTATAATTCTCATAAACCTGTTATTAAATACAGAGTCCTTGGTATAACATATTGTAACACTCCCCATTTTTATGTAATCTGTTCATCTGAAATTAGTATTCTGGCATAATATTCTGTTAAATAGAGGGTGATCATGACAGATGTACCAATATACATCAACACCCAGAATAATATATTAAACCATTCCTAGATATATGATATGATATATTTACTTTTTTGAATAGCTATTTAGCTTAAATGAATAATATTCCTGGTCCAGTAAATAAAACAAAGCAAATTGGATAAAAAAATCCCAATGCTTCAGTGAGAATCAACTCATGAATAACAGCAGAGCAACCAAATGTAATGAATTATCTAAACAATCTACTTCTTTTTCCTTTACTTAATTTTTCACTATCTAAATAAACATAATAATAAAGGAATTCATGAACAACAACATTCCATTTTCTATAATATTATCCAAATTCTGAAGCAGTCCACCAATCATAATAGAATGTACGATCAGGGAATCTAAGTAATTCAGCCCATCCATTAAACCAACTGTGTAACAATCCGAAAAAAACCAATACTAATGAAAATGTAGATGGCATCATCAATTTATATAGAGTGACAATGAAATTCATGAGTGTTAAGTTTTCCCTAAATAACTATATCTAATACCTTAATTAAAGAATTGGTTCTTTGCAAAATGAACGAAATAATATAAATCCATAATAAATACATAGGAAGAAGTTCGCAAACTCAATTATTACTCTTCTTCTTGAATAATTAGGTGCTTTAACATAATAGTCTCTGTAAAGGAGAGTTGGAGCAAAGAAAAAATAAGTGTATCTCTTAAATTCCTGTTTTAGAGATAAAATATTAATATCTGGTAATAGGGCATTTTATTTAGTTATTCCTTTCTTTTCAAAAGATCTGAGCACAAAATGTTTATATGTATTGTCGGTTCCATATAACATCTTATTTCTAGCATAAGAGTAGTTCTTCATCATCATTCTTACACCTTCACACATTATAATCATTCTTGATCCAAAACCATTCTATATAATATTTCATGTATACCACATAATAAGTAGTCATATAGCAAGCAGCTAAGATTGTGATTACTTATTGGATACTAAATCCAACAATAGCTACTACTGGTTTTACTTTGTTTCTGTAACAGTAGCAGACCCAAAAAACCACAAAGTAACTTGAAAAAACCAATCCAATCCATGTTTCACTTACAAGTAGTGGACTTTAAAAACACCAAAAGAATGTCTCCATGTCAAACACTATTCCCCTTTCTAAATAATCTTAAATCCAAAGATTTCCCATTAGAATGAACATGCTAGCTACCATCATATGGTAGAGAGTCTTGTAATCTGACTGTTTGAGCATTTCAGTGAGAAGGGATGGTTTATATCTAAATTACACAAATATGACTACCTAAAAACCTTTTCCATTGATCGTTCTCTCTGTTTACTGGTGTCTACCTGATTGTCAAATTGATCTTCTCTTAACTCATTGATAGTTTTCGATATTTATTGTTCAAAATTATCCAATTCCTCAATCATTTATTCCTCTAACTTTTAATGTGAAGCTAGAATCTAAGTTTCAATGTGAGTAATCATTTTGTTCTTAAACTTAAGAAGATCATTCTCTAATTCCTTATTTGGGATTTCTATTAAATTAAATTAACTTTTACTTGTTTAAGATAAGACAGCAGTTGTTTGTTGACTAGAATCCTCTTATTGGACTTTCTTTGCTATCTATTTTTTTTTCATAAATAAAATAATTCAGCATGAGTAATTAAGGGAATAAAACGAATCTGCTGGATATACTACGCAAAAAACGTTAAGAACATGAATAGACACCAAAAACACCACCAATTATTAAAAAGAATACAAAAGAAGACATACGAAAGTATTTGTTATAGAACCCAAAAACTAATTTGATTGCCCTTTTCAAAAAGAAAAGAGAAGAAGACAATACGCCATGTACACGTGAAAAACTACTTAAATATTATGACAGTCAAGGAAGGAGTTCTATCCTATCTCCAATATCTGGTCCAAATCATGTTCCATAAAAGAGTGTATCAGATGAAAGCACCAATGCCTTACAGGTTTGTTAAACGTGTAATATTGATTAGATTACAATTCCGAAGAGACAGTCACTAATTTCTCCAAGATTGTAACACCTAAATTCTCAAACTTCGATATTGGAGTCTCCGAATGAAGTAGAGAGTTTTTTGGTTGGTGGTTCCAATGCTTCCAAATTAGATTTGGATGAACATTATCTTCGTATTGAAAATATAGACAACCATCGAATCATGCGTTCTTAATCTTAGTGTTAAGATGAAGGATAAATGACTATGACAAGTCCTATATAAAATACTTTGAGTGTTCCTAAGTCAGGAAAGGGGCCAAGAAGACTATAATCCTTTTCAGTTGGCGATCCATTTAGAAATGTGATAAATGCAGCTGAATAAAGAAGATCTGTAAGACTTATGAGGGGTTTAAGTGGAATCCATTAACCAAAAGAAACTTAAATATTAGAACGATCAAGAGATGAAGCAGGAAGGAAAAAGATGAACCATTTTATAATATTGTAAGAATTAGGTAGAGGAGCTTTTGGGAAGGTACGATTAATTTACAATGAAATCGATTAGAATTATTATGTATTATGTGGTATATAAATAGGCCATGAAAATAGCAGATAAGAATAAGTTAAAAAGAAAATTATTAACTAAAGAGACATCAGCATACTCACTTCTAGAATAGGAAATTGCTATTTTAAAAAAAGTTGATCATTAAAATGTAGTACGTTTAATTGAAGTTATTGATGATCCTGAAGAAAGGAAACTATATATAATCATGGAACACGTTAAAAAAGGATCCATTAATTCGAAATCATATTGGAAGAATGAAGGTGTAACAATAGATTGGGATGAAGGAGAAAAACCACCAAAAATTGATTTAGAAAAGATTAGAAAATATTTACGACATTTCTTACTTGGATTAGATTATTGTAATGAATTTATTGAGCTTTAGTGCATAATTTTGCAAGGATAATTCATAGAGATATCAAACCAGATAATTTATTGATAGATGAATTTGATAATCTAAAAATTGCAGATTTTGGAGTTGCCTAAATGTATGATAGTTCTTCAAGTGATCTCATATAAGGAGATATAGGAACCAAAGCTTTCCTACCTCCTGAAGCATTTAAGGGATCTTAGGTTAAGGGGAAGCCAGGTGATATTTGGGCAACGGGAATCACATTCTTCATTCTCACCCAAGGTAGGCATCCATTCCCTGCAAAAAATGTATAATAACTTAAAGATGCCATATCTAATTAAGAATTAATCTTTGAACCAAACACAGATCCAGATTTGGCAGACTTTTTGAATTGTTGTTTAAAAAAAGATTCTCGTTAAAGACATACTCTAGAATAACTTATGGTAAGAATGCCTATTAACTAAGGATCACCCATTTATTACAATGAATGGGGAAGAACCATTGATTGAACAAGAATTTTAGGAAAACTTCTTTATATCGGAAAATGAAGTTAGCAAGGCACTCACAAAGGTTACTCTAAGAGCAACTGTGAGAGTATTTGCTAAATTAAAGCAGAAACTCAATTAATCAAGATAACGAATAAAGAAACAACAATGAAAATAACAGAATACTCATTTTTATAACCATCTATCTATTTCTGAGATATTTGACTATACTTCTTTGCAAATATTATGATTCTATCCCAATACTTTAGAATAATGTTCAAGTGACATTTAAAAATACTTTCTAGCTTCCTTATAATTATCTTATGTTCCACATAGTACTCCAAAATTATTATAAATATCCCCCAATGTTATTAAATCTGATGTTTATTTACTTGTTGAGATCTAACTGGCAGCAGTTTAATAATATTCTTCAGCTCTCTTAAAATCTTTAGTTTTTCTATACACTAAACCCATATTGTAGTATATTTTTGCTAGACGAGTGCTTTCGTTTCCATTTAATTTCATTAAATATGTAAGTCCTTCCTAATAATTCTCCAATGCTCTATCAAATTTTTAAACATTCATATAAGCAGCTCCCAAATTCTTAACAACATCTGCCAAACTATCTAATCTCTCCTCATTAGTACATTTAACCAAATTATCAATATATAATTATTTTAGTTAATTGTAATGTTATAAAGCTTCTTCAAACTTTCCTTCCTCTAAGAAACTTTGCGATAGTAATTCTAAACTTTTAACAGTTTATTTAGCATATGGTCCATAAATTAGTTTTCTAAAGGCATAAGATTCTTAGGATGCTTTTATAGCATCTGCAGATCTTCCTATTTTTTAAAAACAAAGAGCTATTTCAAATAAAGTATCTGATAATCTTTATTAATTAGCTTATTAATGCTTACGATAAATTTCAGCTGTAATTGAATAAAAAGAGATTGCCATATCAAATTACTACTTTTAGTAATAGACTCTTGCCAAATTGTCATATGTAGAACACAATATTGGACTCCTATCTCCACAAAGTAATTTTTTAATTTACAGAGCACTTTTAAAATACTTAATCGCTTAATCATAATTTTTTAATTTTTTATGAGCCATAGCAATATTTTAAAGTATGACTGCTCCACCAAGGTTATTTTCACCAAATATTTATTCTTTAATTTAATAGGCTTATTCATAGTATTTTATAGCCTTTTCGAATTCTCCTTTTTTACGTTTCACTATCCCTAAATTATTATATCCATCTGCAACAGAAGAATGTTTATCACCATTCAGTTTTTTATACAATGAAAGAGATTCTGTGAAGTTCTTTTCTGCCTCATCATATTGTTCAAGATCACAATTGACTGTCCCTAAACTGTTCATGATATCAGCCTTAGCAGAATCTTTTGTTAACCTGATTGCATATTTGAGAGCTAATTCATAATGAGACTTAGCATGTTCCGGTAGGTTTAGTTTTTCATATGCTTCTGCTAATTTAACCTCCCTCAACATCAGATCTTAGGGACTTAGATTCTTGGTTTATATAAATCATTACTTTTTTATCTTGCTGCGTTTTTAAACAATTTACAAAAACATCTTCATTTGGTTTTTTAAACATATCCTTATATTTTGAAACTAATGTTAAAAGATCTTCAAATGAGATCCTTTTATTGTCCTCATATTCTAACATTTTCAATAATATTTATTCAAATACAGAGGGAGACTTTAATTTTCTCAATATTTCTATCTCTACTTTAAGAGATTCTCGATCCAAACGAGGAACCAACTTTTTCATCAATAAAAATGTAATTCCGACAGAGTAGACATCTGAAGTATATGGATCATAATTCAAGTGTTGTTTTCCAACAAAAAATCTACCCTCCTTATCCTTCTACAATTCACAAAAGAAGTATATTTCAGCTAAGATTATAGAATATAATACGTGCCCAATAAGCAGGTGATCCTCTAACAGTGTTCATTGAAACTTGTTTTGGTTTTAAGAATTTCGCACCACCCAAATCAGCAATTTTGTACGATTTATCCGTTTAACAATAAAGAATATTTTATGGTTTAATATCTCGATGAGTCACATTCTATTTCTTCATGGTTAGAAATCCTTCAGTCAATTGATACAAAATATAGAGTAATTCCTCATCTGTCCACTTTGTTTTATTTTCTTCAATACGAACCTTACATTTCACAAAATTGTACTTTCAATAACTCCATTAAATTGCAATCACACAACTCCATAACTATAACTAAGTATTTATTGTCATCTTTGATGCAAGGATATATATCGTATATCTTAAGTAATCCTTAACAATTAGTTTAGGAGAGTGTTTGCATAATTACTATTTCCCTAACAGCAGCCTTGAATTCTGGATCTTAATCACTCTCATCATCGTAACCAATGAATTTTAGTGCATATTTTTTTCCAGTCTTTTGGTCTAGTGATGCAAACACCTAACCAAATGTTCCAGCTCCAATTTCCTTTTTTAGAATACACATACCTGCTTAATATCGAAAATTTCCCAATTGTAATTCTTGTTTGCAGCTTTATCCTTAATTTACTCAATCTACAATTTCATAGCTTATTATAGGTCAGAGGGTTCGAGTACGACAATCAATTAATTTTGATTCATTTTTATAGTCATCTTTTCCTCTTTACCACCACGATGTCTTAGTGACTTTGTTTCATATTTTGATTCCATTAATAAATGTACTAATAGCGAACATCAGAATATAAATACACTCAAGAAACTAAGTAAGTTCGTTCAAATACTCCCTAAACACGTGAAAGATATCAACTTACAGAGTCATCTATAGAACATTTAAATACGCGTTAAAGTCATGATACTAGAAATTAGAAGATGACTCCTTAAATAATCTAATTTTTAATGGCTTGTGAAATAGAACGATTGGGATCAGAAAATGAAAAACTAAAGTTCAGAATTAAAGAGATATAAGATAATAAATAAGATAGATTACATTTAGAATAGCAAATTATAGATTTGACTAATAGATTAAATGAAATGACAATGACAGTCGAAACCTATTAATATGAAAAATCAGAATTAATAACACAAACTATTACACTATAAAAAGAATTGCAAAACTAAAAGGAAGTTTAGAATTAATTGTATGAAAATAGAATAACTAATCTACTAAATGAGATTGAAAGTTTGACAGAATAATTAAGGGAATTTGATTCATTAAAATTAGAAGAAATGTAACAATTAAGAAGCCAAATAGAGTATGATATGAAGAATGAAATTGTAATAATTACTGTATATTATTATAGGAAAAAGAAGTATAGAAACATGAAATGAATTCTCAATATTAAAGGGAATTTTTAGAAGGAGAACTCAAGAAATGGAAGGATTTATGTAATTAAAAGTAAAAGGAGAATGATGATCTTAAAAATGTAATTTAATAAAAAGAACAAAATAAATAAAGAGAATTAGAAAATCAATTGTAGTCTTACAAGAATGAAATTGATAGAGTGAATAAATTATTGACACAAAAATCTGAAGACACTGAAAATTGGAAATCAAAGTATCTTAAACTCTAATTAATAAATGATGATTATTAAAGACTTCAGATGGAAAATGAAACTCTGGACTCTACAATAGATTAATTATCATAAAAATTGGAAAATACACAAGGTTAACTACAATAAGCCAAATAATAAATAGAAAATGCAAATAATTGTATTTAATGTTTAAATGTTTTAGAGACTCTTGCTGAAAAGACAAAAGTTAATTAACTCTTAAATTAATTGTAAGACACCGATAGGAAAAAGTTAGAATTAGAAAATAGGTATAAGAATCTATTGGTTGAAATTGATAAATTTAAGGAAACTATAAAAAATTAGGAAACATTTACAGTAACTTAAACCACAAAGTACATTATATAAATATTATAGAATAGAGGAATATAAATCAACAGTTATAACATAAAGATCATAAATTGAAGATAAATCCAAAGAAATAGAGAATTTAAGAAAACATATACTAAAATTACAGCAATAAATTGAATAAATGTAATTGTAAATAGAAGACTTAAAAAGATTTTAATAAAATGTATCCTAATTTTTATATTTTAGTGTCGAATATTATCAGCTGAAATTGATAGATTGAATGAAGAAAGTAAAGTATAAGAATAGGAACTACGATAATGGAGGATGCAATATGCAGATTAAGGGTCATTTATTAAGAAACTATAAGATTAATTATGCATAATTGTAGTATTAATTAGTGAAGTGGAAAGTATGAGATCTAGATTGTAAGAAAAAGAAGATGAAATAGAAGAAGTAAGAAGATCAAGTTTAGCTCCATACAAAATTTGAGTATTTCAAAAAATCCATAATTAATTTATATGAAAGTTTTACAGGCACTTAAATCAACTAAGTTTCCATTTGCATCATTTACAGAGAGAGATGTAAAAACAGATTTCAAACTGCTGAGACCTCATTTCGAAAATCTAGTGCCAGATATGTATTTGCAGAAGAGACTTAAAATAAAAAGCGAGAAATACATGAGAAAAAGACGAATGATGAATTATCATATCGAATTTGATAAAGATGGAAACATGACTCGTTTCCATGAAGAGTATAGACTAGATGCATTCGATGAAACTGATGAAACTAAATGTCTACAATACGCTAACGTATATGAGGAATTAACAAAAGAAATGAAATAAGACTAGATTTATAAGGACTTTCTATACAACACACTTCAAATTACATGGCAATTAAAACAATATTAAAAGGCTTAGATATCTGTTCATGCAGTTCGCACAGTAACATATTTATGATGTCTAGATTTCTTATGAAGATTAACCAGCATAATCTACTCCAGAAGGTCCAAATAGAGATGGAAATGATTTAGAGATTATTGGTGTAGTTAATAAATAGAACTGTTAAGGTGCAGAAAGTTAAATCTATAGTCCAGATAAAACTAAACTCTTGTTTGAAATGAGTTTAGAACCAGGAGAGGGATATATCATTGATGATAAATCCCTTTGGAATTATGCCACTTCTCATAAACCAATTGATCAGAATCAAGTAGGTGTCAGAGATATCTTGGGATTTGTTCTTAAAATAGAAGAATGAATTATAAACCCATATTCATATAATAATTTACATTTCTAATAAATTTAATTCTGCTTAAATTTAAACCATATATAAATCAATTATATATATTATTTAAAAATATATCATTCATTAGCATTTGGAATCATAACATTTATTCTTTAAGATAACTCTCTATACTCTCTCTCTTCATCTTCCTTAGTGAGGATCTCAAAAAGTGTATCTTTCAAACTAAATATATTAGCGCCAGATAATATTTGTTTTTTAACAACTTGGGAACTCATTGTATTATTAATGAACACTATGCTTTCCTTTGGAATTTTAAAAGCATTATTGAATTTTTAGATCAATGCTTATTTATCTTTTTCTGGATCTTCACTTAGGTCAAAATCAGTGACAATAATACCAATTTAACTCTCATATTTTCTGAAATATTTATAAACACCTTATATTTTCTGTTTCATGAGATCAGTTCTTTCAAAATTAACAACAATGAAGAATTTACAAATAAGATGTCCATTTTCGACCAAGTATTTTTAAAATCTGACGATGTTTTGTTCTCTTATTTCAACATTTGAATCAAAATCTGCTGTTGGTGTATCTACAAATTCATAGTTGGGGATAAGCTTTATCTGTTAAAAGTCATCAAGAGATTACAATTTTAACTAAATTTTTTCCTAAATCATTTTAAAATTTTTTTCAGAAATGATAAATTTGCATAATGATGCGAGTAAGTTTTTCCAAGTTCTGTTTTAGCAGTTCGATTGAAGGATTATACATTAAATTGTTCTATCCACAAAAGGAACTTTAGCCAATTAAGTGAGTTTATTGTTCTTAAAAGATGTGTCTTTTTGTTTCTCTCTATAAGTGTTCTTAATCATATGAAATAATTTTGTTTTACCAACACCAGGTGCCCCAATAACTAAAATTTTTCTGCCTTTGTAACTTATCCCTCTATATTTCGATAAAAATATTTTTAATGTAATTTTAAAAGCTGAAGATAGATTTGAGTAAATCGTTTTATAAAGTGCTAAATTGACAATAACCATCCAAATGAGAACTTTACCAACACACTTGAATATCGAAATAAGAAGCCTAAAAATTCCTTTAATAATCCAAATCATTGCTTTAAAGAAAACAATAATTGTTTTAGCGATAAATTAGACAACAAATTAGCAAATCTCATAGATTAATGTAAAGAAAAAAGTCATTATCCAGCTGATAGCTTAATCAACTAGTTGAAAAAATGATTTGGTAAGTGAAAATAAAATAAAAGTTATTTGAGTGGTAGGCAATGCAACTAATTAGTAAATTGTTTTAGTTTTTGTTAAGAAAAAAGAGCTTTTTCCAGTTGTGGATTCGCCACCAAATTTATCTAATCTATTCATATTACTAGTACTCTATATTTAATTATAAAATTTATATAATAATCTAATAGAATTACATGGGTAATTCTAATACAATTATAATGAATCAAAGTTAAGCTAAATTAATGATATATTTGATAGTATTAGAATTAGTATCTAGTTATTCGCTAAACTACTCAAAAGGTTGACATTTCACTTAATTTGTTTTAGCAAACTTATCCTGAGATTAAGATGTCAATAACTCTGATTCTTAAGTTTCTAAGAATTTCCAATTGCTTTCTAGTTCTGATAATGGAATTTGTTTAATTGGAAATAGTTCTTAAATTTTAATACTTTTTCTGAGTACAAATTATTTAAGGATTTATTGGTACTTTTAATCTGAATTCTCTTGTTTTGGTTCAAAAATATTTGTACAAGAAAAGCTTTTATTCTGAAGTCTTTCTTAAATTTATTGTTTTTAAACATTTGGCTCCTTTTTATTTGAAACTTTTGTATTTATTTACTTAATTGTTTGGAGAGGTTTGTTCTCCTTTTCGTCAATTGAAATTTTCTTTTTTTCAGCAGTTTGTGCCTAACTTACCTTTTTTTAGAACTGCTTTTCTGGTGTTTTATTTATTGATATAGAATAATGTTACTCTGAGTTCTTTCTTGCCAACTACAACTAATTCGATGAACTTCTCTTAGAATTGTAAAAACTTGAAGGATTGATTGAAGTACATTTTTTCATTTTTTAAATTAATTAAAATATTATTAAAACATAAATCATTTATTAAATTATTCAACCATTTATGTGGTTGATACAACTTTGAAAAGATCTCCTTATCTTTCTTCAAGATTTAATTATAGAATATAAGCAATTTTCTAAATTAATTTTATAAATACATCTCTACATAAATAACATTCTTCTTTCCTTTTCCAAATATCTACAGCACATTAATAACATGTTCCACCATGTCCACAATTCATAAATACTGCATTTGGTCCTCTTTCATAGCAAATAATGCATATATTGCTTGTTTAACTCATACTTAATTCATTTTTTTATTTATTGATTGTTTCTTCATGGGGGATCTCTACATAGAGTTATATCTTACTGTAACTAAATGTGAATTGCATTTTTTTCTTTCAGCATGATATTTATTGACAACTTAATTTGTGTTTTATTTTCAATCTTTTCATTCTAATCAATTTCAACAGGAATAATTTCTAATTCTTTAAACATTTAGGATGCTACTCCTTGACTGGAAAAAGCTCTCTTATGTCCCTTCTGATATTTACCAAGTACAGGAGAACATCCACTTGAATCCTTATTTGGGTCATGTTTAGATTTTAGTGTTGGAACTCCAAAATATGTTTTAGATATTTTTTATATCACTTAAGGGATTTAAGTTCTGGATGACATTTGATTAATTGCTTAGAGTGTTTAATTATATTATTAGTTCATTGAAAACTATTATTATGAATTTAATGGCTCGTCATCTTATAGTACAAGAAATATATATTCACATAAATCACTACCAAAGTAAGTTGAATAAATCAATAATAAAAAAAAATCACCAATTATAAAATATTATAAGATTGTAAAATTAGACAAATAATCTGATTTATTTGTAACATATTATAGGCATCCCAATGCACTAAAACAAAAATCTAATGATGCTGAAACAGATAACAATGAAGTCCAAAAATAAAATTTAACTATGAATAGTGATAAAAATTACTTTCCAGTATAGGAGTACTGGAATCATCAAATAAATAAGAAACTACTTTACTAAAAGTAATAACTATTAAACCAACACTTAATCCTAGTAAAAGTATTAATCCAATCCATAAAGTCCAAAATGCTGTCACCCATTCCCAATTTATATAATTATCAAATTTTAGAGTAATAAATAAGGAAGTTAATAACACATATAATCTTTAAGCTAAATTGAAATTATATGATTTCTTTAAAGATTCGAGTTCTCCTCTATTCTCCCTCATAATATAGAAATAAATCAAGATACTAAGTACTAGTGTTGTATTACAATATATATATTGGTATTAGAGTTTTCCAATAATAATAATAGCTACTAAATAGAGACAATCAATCAAACTGATTAAAATTTAGAGGAACATTTATTTTTTCTTACTATGGTATTAAAAGTTTTTACAAACGAATTTAATGAGCCTTTAATGAATAGTTATAGTAGAACACATTTATTACGTAAACGAACTGGTATGCCCACAGAATAACAAACAGGATAACTTCATGAATTTTGTATTGCATTTGAAGACACAACATCAAAAATGCTAGGGTGGCAAAAACAAACTTCGTAATTGTCGAAATGAACTAGTCCTTAGCTTTAATACGATTTCTTTGTTGATAAGAATTGTTACTTTGTTTCTGTCATGGAAAAAGTTGGTTAGGTCTGTGTAGCCATCTTATGATTATGTATTATGATTATATTGTTAATAATAATTCAATGATGCTCATCAATACGATAAAATCCATATGTCCAATCTACCAAATATCATTTATCAATACCGTAAGCTGCAATGCAAACTAATCCGAAGATTATTGGTCCTATGGGTCTGGTTGCTTTCAAAACTAAATTATCTAATTCTCATTTACAATTGGATTTATCTAAAGTATTAAATCTCCATCTATTGACTCTTGTTAAGAATAATCTTTGTTCATTTTACTATTTGATGCTCTCATCAATATAGTGTCTAAACAATTTCCTCTAGCTCATTATTTAATATTAATATTAATACAAATGGGAGCAAAATGCTGTGCACAACAACCAATTTTAGTTAGTAATCAAATACAATTTCAACCAACAACCTTTATAGAACAGCCATAATTTGTATAATCAGATACTATGCATGTATTTCAAGAGGGGACTAGAGATCTACCTGATGAAAAAAAATAGGAACTAATTTCAATTTAAGCTGCACCTCTTGAAAGTAAAATAGAAGAGGAACAGACTGAAACAAAATTACATAAGATGCAACAATCATTAAATTAAGAAATAAGCAAGTCAACAGAAAATATTTAATAATTAAATCATCCAGACATAAAACCCTATGAACAACCTCTTGAAATAACAAATGCATAGGTAAGGAAGACTCTTGAAAGAATAGGGAGATATGTTCCACCTTAACATTGTGTAACTAATCCTGTGCAACCTCCTCATATAATTAAAGGGGAAGTAATATATTTAGGAAGTTGGGAAACCCATAAAAGGCATGGATATGGTAAGTAATTTTGGCCAGATGGATCATTCTATGAAGGATAATGGCAAAATGATTTTATTAATGGGCATGGTCGAATTATATATGCAGATGGTGATGCCTATGAGGGCTCATGGGTTAATGGTTTAGCATCTGGATTTGGTATCTACTATCATCAGGATGGAGCTCGTTATGAAGGTTAGTGGGTTGAAAATTTGTAAGAAGGAGATGGTAAAGAATATTGGCCTGATAATGCTGTTTATGAAGGGCAATACAGAAAAGGGAAAAAGAATGGGACTGGAACATTCAGTTGGAGCGATGGAGCTAAATATTGTGGCTAATTTGTAGATAATTAAATACAGGGGATTGGTGAATACACCTGGGCTGACAAAAGAAAATACAAAGGTGATTGGAAAGATAATAAAATGGATGGAAATGGTACTTTCGTATGGCCAGACGGTAAAAAATATTAAGGTATTGAATATCAAGATAATTAGGTGAGTATAAAGAAGATAAAAAGTGTGGTTATGGAGAATTTTATTGGTAAGACGGGAAAATATATAAAGGATAATGGAAGGATGGAAAGCAGCATGGAAAAGGGGAAGTTTATGATGCAAATGGAAATAAATAAACAGGAGAATGGGTTGATGGTAAAAAAACTTGAAGTAAATATACTTTTATTTTATCATTTTTTCTTTTTCTTTTTTTATTCTTTTTTTATCATTTTTTACATATTTTTTTAAATTAACATTTTTTATTGAAATTATTTGATTTCCAATAATTATAATTATGTTTATGCTTCCTTAGATTCATTGTATGCCGGCTCTAGCATCTAATTTAAATGAGTCATATTGTTAATAATTTTTTATAAATTCTAAATTTCCTTCTTGACAATTTCATTGTACTCAGCTAAATATATTGCTTTTTCTTCTATTAATTCTATTTAATGATGTAAATATTCAATTAGTTCAATAAAGTTACAAAATTCTTTATTGTATTCTTTTTCCATTATTGATACAGATTTATCTAACATATCAGTGAAAAATATTTTGTATGTTTTGTCGAAAAATTACTATAATTAAAGATAGTTTAAATCATCAGTATGACTCTAAAACATCATAAACAATCTATTATTTACAAAGTAATTACTTTGTAAATATATTTTCAATTTCTGATTGGATATTTTAAGGTGTCATAGTATTACTGTAAATTTTGGAATAGTACACTTCATTTAAGAAATTAGATAGTTTTTAAGACTCATAACTAGGTGAGAACAATGGTTTACCATTCAAAAATTTCCTTATTAAAAGTAATTAACTCTGACTCTCTTGTATCAATGTGTAACATGAATTAATAGAGTCTTAATTTAAAGTAAGAAAAATTCTTAAACATGACCATTTCCTCCAATAAATTTTCTTATATCTTACATCTTTCAAAAACTAATAGATTATAGAAGTTATCATTTGGCAATATCGGTATCAAGTTAATTTGAATACTATTTTCATATACTTATTTAAACTCTTCAATTGAAGAATCAATTATAGATTCAAATACTTTACTATAACTTGTTTTCAATTAATATCATTACATTGTATCTACAATATTTTCATTTAGAACTTCATAGTTCTAAACAAACTCAGCAAATTATTTTATTATTTGATGTAAACATTTAGAAGTAATATGATATTCTCTCCATATTTTGATGGGAACAAATTTACAACTAAACTAATTAAAATAATGTTACTTATTTTGTTTATAATCATAATACTACCATTAAAAGTCGATTATTTTTGAAGGAAAAATGTCTGTAAATTAAACAAATTAGCAAAATTAATGCAATTATTCAAGTTAATAATTATCTATCATATTTTTATCAAGCTCTGCTATAGTGATTTTATTAACTTTCATTTTGATAACAGATAGTAATCCTAGAAATGTGTTAAATATTTAAATAGTTTAGCAAGTGATAAATAATTCATCTGCAAGTAATATGGAATATTGAACCAATTTTATAGATTTTTAATTTATGTCCTTCGAAATATAACATTCAAGTAACATAACATCTGTAGTGTAAGTTTATGCAATATCTTTAGAAATCCACAATCCCATTAAGTCATTAGAGTCATCTATTTTAAGATTTATGAACAAGGAAATTTAATTCTGATTGTTAATTTGTGAGGACTATATTTAGATCACTATTACCAATATATCTTGGTTTTTAATCTGCAAACATGAGTCACAAATTTAGATATAATCACCATTCAAACAACGATATTGAACTTGTCTTGATATAATCATATTATGACTGAATGATGCATTTTCATTATCTATTTCAGAAAAATAATTAGAACGTCCTTTTTAATTAATTTAGCTAGTATTTAGTGGGTAACCACTATGAGAATCAAATTCAGTATCAATTGAACTTCTTCTGCGAGATCGTGTTTACGTTAATTCGTAAATTTATCTGTTTCTCATATATATTATATAATAATCACTATTAAGCATTAGGATGATGAACCCAAGGAAGCAATGTACCAAATACTGCTTACAAAAGTCCATGATTTGCATTCAATGGATTGAAATTTGCAGGCATTTACTATTATTACTACTGTTATGCTCCTATATTTTCAGCAAAAATATTATTGAAATCAAGTCTGAAATTACAAATAAGAATACCTTTCTGGATTTTCCAAAAAATGACTTTTTGATAAATCTTTATATCTTCTAAATTAAAATGGAATTTCATTATAAACTGTTTATCCCTCTGAAAGAACACTTAGATCCTCATACATTTTTCCTAAATCTAAGGTTCCATTCTTTATTTAATTAATTATCATTCCCAAAGCACTAGAATAAATATTATAATACCCTTTCAACCACTTTAATACATCTGCAGTTTTCCATTATGTTCTGTTTTTTTCAATAAATATACTAACTATCTTTAAGAAACCATCAGTATCACTTTCCTAATCCATTTATAAAAACCAATGTAAATATGTTTCTCTTGCTAGGAACTCTTCACTCAATAGTTCCTTAAAAGTTTTTCTTTAGAAATCTTTAAAACAATCTAAATTTCCAACATTTTATTTAGTGAATTCATTAGCTTCAGCTAATTGTTTTAAAATTATAGGATAAAGTAATATAGCCTATATTATAAGAACTTGATGAGGTGCATTCAAAGGATCAGAACCATAATTGTGAAGTGCTTCTGTTACATGCTCCTCTTTGAAAATATATGTTGGGTTTTCTCCTAACATCAAGAATTTAGCTAAAGCACAATTGTAAATAAAATTAGGCATAAATGCTAGTGATGCCCTTTGTGTCTTATAAACACTCCTACCAAAATTAGTAGTAAATTTAATCAAATATTCATATTACTATGCTTTTATTGAGTTACAGTCTAATAATAGTAATGCACCACATGGATCTCTTGTTGGAGAAAACTTCAATAAAATCTTAGAAAACCTAGAATATTACTTTAAATTACTCTAATGCTGCCTTATAACATCCTTTTCTACTCAGTACATCAGTGAATTTAAATAAGGACATTAAAAAGACTTTGCTGTGAGCATTTTCTTCTATTTCTAAATTGACTGTGGCATCTTCAAAGAATTTATGGAATCCATATCCTAAACTATTTTCATAAATGTATAATAATCGTTCTAAGAGTTCATTAGCTTATTTATAGTCCCCTTTAAGTCTGAAATATTCACTTACATCAAATTAAGCTTCACAATGATATGGATTCATTTGTAAAAAATTGAATATAGCTTATGGATCATAATATCCCTTTACAATTGAATAATCTTACTACAATCGTTCATATGCTTAAGAGGCTTCCAGAGTAAATAATTACAAACCTTACTCATTTAAACCTCCGAACTTAACATTAAACTTATCTGGTAGAGGAATTGAAATATCTGGATTATAAGTTAGATAGTATTGCTTTTAATTTTTATTTTTTTTGTTTTATTATCCACCAGCCAATTTTGCATTCTTAAAATGTTACTGCAATTCCTTGTTATAATTCAATCTCTTTATATTAATAGCTAATGGACCATCTTCTTATGATTCTTAATATTGTTATATTTATTATTATTGTTGCTATTATTATGTTTATAATGAATCTAAAAACTCGAAGTCATCATCTTTATTATTATCCTTTTGCTAATTCTTTTTTTTATTTTTTTTCTTCTTTTATTTTTTTTAGTTGGCTGTTGTTGCCGTATTTAAATTGGTTTCACTGGTTTAGACTTCTTCATCCTTTTTTATATCCACTTCATTATCAGAATCTGACATTTCCATCATTTAGAAAACCTGTTTTTATTTCTTTTGTTATTCTACAGTATGGACTTATTTGATTAAGTCTTCATCTATTTCTTCAGGTGGTTTGGATTGCTCCATAAGCTTTTTCATTTATCTCCTCATATTTATTCTTTAATAAATAAATAAATCAATCTTCTATTGCGTAGATCATTCTGAAGAAGTAAAATTTGAAACAAAGCAGTAAAGCTACATTTAATGCAATGATTGGCACTGATATTAATGTTGTTGATTTATTCTTTTTCATTTATCTAAAAATTAAATTCAAAATACTCCCATAAATTTGCCAACAAAAATACAGTACTATTCACTAATCCAAACATTAAGAAAAACCATTAAGCGTCGTTGTATGGAATAATGCATAAAATCAATACAATTACATAAACACTCAATGAATATCCATATAGACACACCATATCAAATATTCCTAAATCACTCTTCAATAGAAATTTCATTATTAGACCTAAAATTATTGGTACTAAAAATGCCATAGCATAAACTGTAACTACTGCAACATACATGTAATTGTATTCATAAGTGAAATTCTTCTTATCCTCTGCAAGTAAAAATCTTGATAGGTTTCCACCTGCAAATAATATAAAAATAATCGTAGTTGATATCCATAATGGACCCCATAAATCAGGATGTTTGCCAACACATTAATAAAATTCAGGTTTCCAAGTGATGAGGGAACATCTAATTCTCATGTATACATCTCTTTATTCGATATCAAAATATTGCTAATAATATTCAATTGTGCAGATAGGACAAACTGAGGCTTTTGGTTTGGGTTCAATTTTGACTTTAATTTTAGGTTAGGTAGATACACCCTTCTCATCCAAATCATTCTAATTAAGATAAGTTATACATTAGATCCAAATTCTTGCATTATTAATATAAATGTTTTTTGTATTTTCACTAATTACCATTGTGCATTCAACCGAATTAACAATTCTCAAACCATCCCTCCTTACACCACATGGAAATAATACAATACCAGTAAATGTGGCAGATTTCGGTTATGTACCTTATGGTAAGACAGTATCAGGGGATTTGGTTTTTATTAATGACACATGCAATCCTATTAATATTACAGTTCATGGCGATGTTGTCCTAACAGAAGGAACAAATTGTACATTCTTAGCTTAAGCAATGAATGCATAGAAAGCAGGAGCTAAGATGTTAATTATCATATACAATGGAAGGGAGGACATTAGTAATTTTTTATTGATTGCTGATCATAGTAGTTAATAAGTATTCATACCTTCTATGATGATCAATGGTTAAGATGGAGATTTTTTAATAGAATAACTAAATTTATTGAATTCTACAATTACTGTGAGTGTTGAATTCCATTTACATCAAAATCAATAAGTGAATTTAGAATACTATATGTCATCATTAGATAATTAATCATATGGCTTCCTTAAATAATTTCAACCATTTGCAGAATAAATGATTAAATAAATTACATTCACACCAACATATGTTGAATATTATTGTTTGGAATGCAAACAATTAAATTTCACAGTAACTAGATAAGATTGTATAAGTGGGGGAAGATATTGTGCATTTGATCCAGATTAATAGGGACCACTTACTGGAAGAGATGTAATACTCTAAGATCTTACATAATTATGTATTCTATAAGAATACAATCTCACTAAATGGTGGAATTATGCAATAGTATACTCAACTATGTGTTTGATGGAATCAACTTAATGTTCATAAAAAGTAATGTAAATTATTACAATCAATGAAACTCGTATCTAAAATTGTATTAATACATCATTTGTTGGTAATGATCAGTTAATGGATGACAATAAAATATTGGCTGCTTAAAGGGAAGAGGTAATTAAAGCATAGGCTATTTATTGGCCAACTCTATACATTAATGGAGACTTCTTTAAGGGAGATTTATTTATGATAAATATAACAAAAGATGATATTTTCACAGTAGATTAATTTGCTGTTCTTGAAGCTATATGTGATGCATTTTTAGATTCTGATCGACCTTCATTATGTAATTCTTCTGGGTTCTTTACTATAAATGATGGAGAACTTAAGCAAGGTATATATTTAGTTTTAATTTTAGCATCAAATGGTTGGATAATGATAGCAATATGGATAGGTGTTGGAATGCTTATTCTATTTTTATTATTTGCATCATTTTTGCTATATAGAAGAAAATTGATAAAAACAGTTAGAAGTGATGTTAATGTACAAGTGGACACATTATTAAATGAATACTATAAAATGAAAGATGTAAAGTGATAAATTAAATTAATTAATTAATGGCACACAGAAAACCTAATCCAAATCGTTTCTTGGAATATGAGGAATTCAAAAACGGCAAAGGTTTCACAATTTAAGAGAAAGGACGCTATATTGATTTCTATTTTGACGATGAAGGAGGTTGGTTTGATGAGTTTGGAAACTATTACAATTCTAATGGGGAATCTGACAAACCTACTTAAGCAAGTTTAAGATTTTGGAATACAATCAAACATAAATGTATATTATGATTAGAGTAGATTTTGAAAATGATTTAGATGATATTGATGATATGCTTAATCAATATGAAGATGATTATGATTCAGAAAATGATGAAAATGCAGATGATTTAGAAAGGTAATCTTGATTTTATTTTTTAGGGAATTCCATAATAAAGTTCATATTGATAAGATGAGAAAGAGACTCTCACATTATGGAGATCAGGAGGAAATTAAAATAAGATTTAGCCATCATAGATGGTAAACTAATGAATAGGATATTATTCACAGACTTGGTAAAGATAATGTTAAACATGTATACTTTAATTACAAAGCTGCTACTAACTATAAAACTGGAACTGGAACACTTGTTGCATATAATAAAAAATGTGCTGATTTCATTCTATCTTAACATAATGTTGAAATTAATCATTAACCTATAGAATTTGAGATTGATGCTATTGGATTAGATGATTCAGATGATGAATTAGTTAATATTTAGACTTTTGATCCATAATTACAATAACTTAAACAAGAACCTATAATTTAATAATAATAGTAATAATAATAATAATAAATCATTAAACCACCTCCTCCTCCTCCTGAAGTTTGGGTGACTTAATTTTTGATTGTAGAAGGATTTCCTATTAAAGAAACTAAAGATGCTATTAAAACATGGATAGAATCAAAAATTCTTTTATCAAAAATTGAAGATGATAAATTTGAAATTAAGACTAGAGAGAAAAAAGATGCACAGGGCAAAATGGATTAATTTTAGGCAGTTAAATTAGATTTAGGATCAAAAGAAAAAATGGAATCAGCCCAAAAATAATTGGAAACTAATAAAATGTATCATGGTTAAAGGAAAATTACATTTTCAGTCTTCAAACCAAAATGAGATAAATGCGAATTCCTTTGTTTTTATTAATAATATCATTAACAAATGTAGATTACAAGTCATTCTATATCTTTGATCAATTTAGCATCAAATTGATTAAATGATTTTATCTTATCAGAAACAAACACAAGCGAAGTGTCTGAATCATACAGATCCTCTTCATCCATTTATTTATCTTCATTTATTTATTTAAATGCAGCTAAAATATTTTCATTATTAGAAGAGGCTTTCTTTTTATGGTATTCAGAAAATATCTTGCTTTCGCATAAAACAGCCTATGAACAACATGGTTTATTTGGTAAAATCATTTCCTTGAATAACTACTTCAGATATTCATAATTTGGCATTTGAAAAGTTGTCAATTTATTAACGTATGTTATAAGAGAGGAAAATTAAGGAGGGAATCGAGCAGTCAAGGCATTTGATGTGAAATAATAGTCTTTCATTTATCCAATTTTAAGGATTTCACTTTGTTGAGATTTCGGTTCTTTTAGTGTCTGCCAAGGAAGATGGCCTTTTTTTAGACATTTTTTTACCTGTTTTCAAATATATGAGAACATAAATAAGGCTCTCTAAATCATCTCTATATCCTAATAAATCTCCCTTATGAGAATTTCTACTTGCATATCGTAGTGACCCAATAAACACGTTTCTATTCAATACTTTCTACTCAACATTGATAGCCAATCCAAAGTCAATTAATTTAATTAAACCAGGCTTAATGAGAGTTTCAATGCTTAAATTATCGTTCATAAGCATAATATTTTCTGGCTTCAAATCGAGATGAACAATATTTTTCTTATGTACCTATTCTAAAATTTCAAGAATATTCTGCCCTATAGCTAGAACTTGATTGAGTTATAGTTTATTCTCTTTAGCTATTTATTATAGGGTGATGGCAAACAACTCTGTGGTAAAAAAAGACCTAAATTTAGAAACTTAGACTCACTTTGAATCTTTAGTCTTTCCACTTTCATAAATATTAGGAATTCCTGGAATACCTTATAGTTGTCTCAGTTTTGAAATTTCAGCCTCAATTTATCCCAAATGAGCTGATTTCTCAATCTTCATGGCAACAATACAATTATTTAAGTCATCTTTGGCTTTGAAAACATGATGACCTGCTCCTGACCCTAAATGTTTTAGAATACGATATTAAGGCTCTTTGATATTCATAATTATAATTATTGACTAATGTTATTTCGTTTCCTAAGATTAATTATAACTTAATGGCTAATTGGTCGTATAAAGATATTATTTTATTGTAAAATGTAAACTTCGGGTCTTTTTCCTTTGTGTATATATGAAATTAAAAAGAAACGAAATAAAAATAGTCATTAAAATGAAATCAGGCTTCGTCCCACTTATACTTCCATTCCACGATAGATTTATAATTTTTCATTTCTAATCAATTAGAGTGTACCAAATTTAGAATGATTATCCATAAGAAACACTTAATTATCTTATACAAGAAATCTTGCATGATTTCTACTTACTGAGATGTCATTTACTCTTACATCTGTGTCATTTGATCTGCCAAGTTTAAGATCTCTAATAACTGAAAACTTAACAATATAAACACCAGAACTATTATTATATTCAACTTATTGACCCTATATAATAATATAAAATACTTATTTATTAGTAAACTCCATTAATAGATATGGATAATCATTTGGTTTGCTTAATTCAACTAAATCATAGTATGCATCATCACTTTTAAATTTAGGAGGATAATTGAATTTGCATAATTCACACTCAAGATTCTTCCACATATAAACAATGCAATGTTCACTTTGCCTGTTTTCTAATTTCATTCTGAGCCAAGTTTTCAAACATTCCAAATGGATGTATTTAATTGACCCACTACATTTACATGGATTAAGAAGTGGATTAGAAGGACTTGAAGCACACGAACAACATATTCTACACATGTTTTAGTCAGATTAACTTGACTATTATGATTCGAAATTCAAAACTGACTGAACATGTTAAACCTCCAATACAATCGAACGAATAGTAAATTTAACTCTTCCTAGCTTAATTACATCACCCTCTTGGAGTGCTATTCCATTTTCATGAATTACTCTCCAAATTTTATTTCCAACTTTCCCTGATAGAGTTCTAAATTAATAATATAAATAAACTTGTTTCCAATAGTGTGGCATTCATCATTTTCTTGATAAGATTTTTTCTTTTCTTCATAATGAGAATTAACTAAATAATAGTTTTCTTCTTTTTTTTTGATTTTACATAGTTGGTCCTTTATTAAGCTTTCATTCTCTATCCATTCAACTTGATTCCTTCCTGCTAAAAAGCCCTCAGTACTGACCTTAATTTATTAGAAATATTGTCTCACCATAAATGTTTATTCTTGAACATTAGCTGCATTCTCATAATCAAAGAGAGAAAATGCATCCTTCTGCCATGTTTTTACATGAATGATAAGTTTAGAACAATCAACACTATTCACATGACTTGTACTTTTCTAATAACATTGTGTTTAACAATTTCCCATTTATATTAAAAAATGATTATAGGTTAGAATAATGATTCTTCTCGTCAGAGTATGGCATAATCATAGAGATTAGTACCATTGGAAACAAGTAGAAATTCAAATACACCACCTTTGGATTTTAACAGATTGTCTCCTGAATAATAATTTCTCTTAAAAACATGGTCATAAAAACAATAAGAAGAACTCTTAGGAATTTCTATGAACACATTGCCAATGCATTAATCATAATCATTTTTTACAACCTAACAATAGCCATAACCCAATTAATTTTTATTGCAGTAACAATCTCTAATTGATCATTATAATTAGCAATTTTAGACTATTATTCCTGATCAATAATAACAAGAATAGTATAATGAATAAGCACTATTACAATAACAATAGTATGAGTAATAGTAATAGTATTTACAATAGTAAATGCTATTATAATAGTAACAGTAATAATTAAAAACATAATATGATTCAAATTATTTAAGAGCAAAATGGGAAGAAAACTGTAATGAAATAATAAGGACTATGCCTTCTCATTAATCATTAAATGAAACAAATATGCCTTTATTATACAAATATTTTGATGTAACACCAGAATAGTAGTTTGATACTCTAAATTAACAGTACTATTTGATGACTCATAAATTGAATCCTAATTATAAATTAGCCTTAAGAGTATTTATTTTTGATAAATATTCTGTATATGAATAGGAAGAGAAATAATTACAACTTCAAAAACATCAATTGACTCATGCAAATTTAATAAATATTCATATGATTCATACTAAAAAATATGTATGCCTGTGTTTTGCTACATTTCGTGTTTGCACCTTATTAGATTATATTCATTCTGATTGTGAATCAACAATTAAACATAAGCATTACTAAGAAACTGAAATATGGTTGATTATGTCAAATATTGTTGAATCGTTATATTCGTTACATTTAAAAGGGATAGTTCATGGAAATGTTACATTAGATCATATAGTATTAACACATTTAATTGATAACTAATAGCTATATAAATTAATTTTTCGACAAAATGAAACAACAGTTTTATAAAAAAAGTTTGCAAATTAATAAGGTAAAATATTATTGAGTAATGAATTGTATGATTCTTATATGTAAAATGATTAAGGAGCCTTACCAACATGGTAGTCAGATGTATTTTCTTTAGGATTATGTTTATTATAACTTTGTTTGGGACCTCATAAATATGAATAAGTTTATGAAATTTATTAAAATGGTTTTGATGAATATCGTTTACATTAACTTATTAAAGAGACTGATATTAATTACTCATCTAAATTAGTTTAGCATCTTTAATTTATGTTAACTACTAACTTAAAATTAAGACCTGATTGGATAAAAATGGAAGCAAAGATTAGTGAATTACAACCTGTTCATCCTTTAAATATCATTTATAATTTTGAAGTATAATAAAGAATGGAGACCAAAGTTGGATAATAAAAAGCTAATTCAAAAAATGTCAGTTTTTCTGCTGTTAATTCATTCAGAATTTCACCAGCAGGAGATTTAAAGTAAATATAACCTTAAGAGGATATTAAGGAATTAACAACTAAAACAAATTTAATTGTTGAAAACAGAAATAAAAGAAGAATAAATTATTAGGATGGTAGTACATATTTTGGAGAAGTTCTTAATGGTTTAAAAGATGGTGTTGGTTAATATGTTTCAAAAGATATATCATATGATGGTTGTTGGAAGAATGATAAATATCATGGTAGAGGCATGTTATATAAAGATGGGAAATTGTGTTATGAAGGTTCATTTAAAGGAGGTTTATATGAAGGATATGGAAAGTGTAATAATATTAATCCAAAATATTTCAATACTCCTTATGATTATAAAGATTTAACAAAACTTGATAATTAATGGATACATTTTATGGGAGACTTTAAAGATGGATAATTTAATGGATTTGGATAAATGGAATTAAGTAATAGTGAAAAATTAACATGTGTTTTTACTAATGGATTACCTAATGGAGTAGGAGTTTATGAAACAATTGATAAAAGAAGAGTTAATGCATAATGGGATATGGGATTAATGGTTAGAAGAATTTGATTATTTTTTAATATTTTTAACTCATACTATTAAAGAAAACCATGCCAAAAATAAGTAAAATAAAAATACTGGATATACAGCTAATTTCTTTTTATGTTCTGGAACCAATGAACCCATGAATCCAACAGATGCTACAATATATATAATAATTACAATATGTTGCCCATCCAAAACATAAAATTACAGGAATTAATTTAATTAAAAATGGTAAATAGGAGCCTAGTACTAAAATGATAATAGCTTCAATATTTATTGGAAATATGCAATATCCTAATACACAAACTGATTAGAAAAATGAACTATAATATTAAGGATTCTTACACTTTGCCTCCAAGTAATTATGCATTTAGAGTAACTACAAATGCTCCGACCCAAATTAGAACAAATATAATGGCAAATACATCTGATTTACCTGAAGCTTTAGCGCTCAATGTTCTTTAGATTATGATATTTAATACAATGCTAGCAATAAACAAAAAATTAAAGGTCCCCATAAATCCCCTAAACTAACTATATAAAATACAATTTCGCAATTCCTTGCCATTGTCTTCATGCTCTTTAGGAATCAAAACATATTTTAATTTAAATCCAATCATTCTCAAATCTCTCATCTTATATAGAATGAGTAAATTACAATAGTTTCAGACACACTTTCTTCTAAATCATTTATACGCTATTCCTCCATCTGGGCATAATTTTATGGTTGCTTCTCTAGGTCCATTTTATTTATTTATTTAATTAATTCTGTTTCTGCTAAAATCCATTCACAATATTTTAAATTATATACACAATACATAATAATTTAATTATATTAACGGTAATCATCCACAACATCCTTTCTTCTTTTTTGTTTACAATTGCTGTGATGATAATATAGAATATTACCGCTATAAATTTTTATAATTTCTGTATTTCATCATTTTTTGAAGCAATCTAATTTTATAGTTCTTCAACATCTTTAGTATTATCCCTATAATAGTAAATTAGATTACCGTAATGTTTTATTTTCTGATTATAATTTACTTAATGTGTCTTAAAGTTATTTCTTTTATCCCTCCAATTAAACCTTGTCTTAATCTAATTTTTTCATTTTAGTTTCATGTTACTAGATATTTGATTCCAATAATTTAATATTTTCTATAAATTATTTTTCTTTCACTTAGTAGGCAGCCTTCTCACAATCAACTTCATTCTTACTTCTATTATATTTTTATCTTATGATTTACAATATAATTACATAACAGAGTTCATTAATTGCTTTATGATTATGGGATGATGATTTTACAAAAAATGAATAAGAGTATTAGCTTTTTAAGTTCCTGCTGACTTTTAATCATAAGCTGTAAGGAATCTAATTATATTAATTATATTACTCATTAAAATGTTAGAAAAATGTTTATAAATTCTCGATAGAAAATTACTCAGATTCTAAATTATCCTTCAACTATTTCGAAACCTCTGCAATTACTTCCTCGTTTTTTCTAAATTATAAAAATAAAATACGTATTATTCATATCATCATTAAGTTTTAATGCTAGATTTTCTTTTTCTGACATGAAATCAAGTAGTTTTTTCTTATATTCTTCAAAATGATTGTTTTTTTCCCTGATTCCAGCAATATAATGAAAAGTTTGAAAAGATTCATCTCTAATCTTCTTCAAAACTTAAAATATTTCTTCAAATGATTTTGCTTCATCATTTCCAAAGTTTTTTTTCAAATTCTTTTCATATAATTCTTTAGCCTGAGTGAATCCATGCTAACATTCTGTTACAACTATTTGTTCCCATGCTGTTGATATATTAGGTATTCCACCTTTATTAATAACTCCTATATATGTTTCAATCATTTTGCAATACATTCTTCCATTTAAGTTAACTCCATTCAATTATTTTGGAGAGCTATTCTTCAAAAGAAAGTCTCTTAAAGAATTGACCTAATTATAATTCTAAATACCTATTGCATGAACTCCTCCCTTATTTGATTAGATGGCAATTCATTAACTTTCTGAAGTTAAAGTTCATTTATAATTGGACGTACAAAAGGAAAGCAATTACGATCCTTAAAAAATTGTAGTAAAGATTTTCTTATTTTTTTTGAGTTGTCTGACTAATAGCCTTTATCATCATGTAATGTTAACTCTAAATACTCTCTTGGAGTGAGTTTTCTTCCTTATGAATCTTTCATCTCCAAAACAAAATCTCTTAATAACCATACAAATTTTGGAGTATAATAACCAAGAATATTCTCATTGTTTTCATGTAGATCTTAAACCTAAATATTTTTAGCTAATTGAGTAGTCAAATGAAGTTAAGAGATTGAATTTTCATCAATGCATCCTAGAGAATTAAATATGAAAGTGCTGCTCATTAAAATAGCAAGTGCAAATATTTTTGCATCATGAGTTATAGATTTCTCCCCTGATTCACTGCCTTCTGTATCCAGGAAATATATTTAGAGATTACTTGATTTATTAACTAAAGGTTTTGTGTAAAGCCATATGCCTTAAGTGCAAGAATTCGTACTAGGAGACACTCGAAACTAAATAATTGATTTATATACCCCTTAATCTTGCACATCTATCAGTTTATTTAATAAGAAGCTTTTTCCTGTTCTGTACTTACCACATACAACTACAAATGCTACATTTCCTTTCAACTAACTCAAAAATTCTGCGGCTTCTTTGTTCAATTCAAATTTATTATTTGATGATACAAAACTAACCAATTGAACCGCTCCAGATTTGCTGACTGTTTCTATTTATATTTAATCCAAATCAATCATTTATGAACTAAAATATATATTTTCTTTTTATTTTTTATAATTCGTTAAATTTGAATGGAAAATATAGAAATTGAAGACAGCATTTAGTTGAAGAAAATTGTATTCAATTCATTGAATTTAGATGATGCAACGAGAAAATGAGTGGAAAAAGGATAAAGCACTTTATGAGCAGTAAATATAATTACTAGAAATGTAATTGGAGGACTATAGGACAAGGGAAATTAATTAAAAGAAATTAAATGACACGATCACTTAAGTCATAGATATTTCTAACCCAGGAAAAGCTTAAGTATTAAATATTTTTAAGAAAAGCAAAGAAGCTATTCAGAATTTCAAAAATAAATTGACACTCAATTGTAGAATAACAAAAAGTATCAAGAAACTATTTCAAAATTAGAATAGCAAGTAAATAATGAATGTAAAACCTAGCTCAGAGCTTCGAATGAATAAAATAATGATAAGGAAAATCAAATAAAGGATCTTGACCTAAACTTTTAAAAGTAACAAATTACTTATGAACATAAAATCTAAAATTTAGAATAAGAAAAACAGAGTTTGGGGTCTGAGGTGGCTAAATTAAAGGATTAAAATTAAAAAATGGAGGAAAATTTTAAATCCAAAGAATAAATGCTTCGTTTATCGTGTGAATAGGAGATTTAAAAATTTAAGGATACTTCATTTAAAGACATGTAATTAAAATAATAGGATTATGATGTTCGTTATTAGTAACTTGCATAATTGTATGAAAAAGAAAAAGAATAATTATAATAAAGATTAGTTAAATGCTAAAATACAATCAAGAAATATTAATCTCATATTGAATAAAACCCTGAGACAGAATAAATGTAGAAAAAATATGAAGAATAAATAGCTGCTTTAAAATAAGAAATGCATGAATAATCAGTACAATATCAGTATGAAAAGAAAATTCTGAGCAAGTAGATTGAAGAATAGAGAAAGTAACAAAAACTATTGAATTTAGCAATACAACTAATTACGATAGTACATCGAAGAAAAAAAGTATAGATATGGTCAAGTTTCGTAATTCTGTCGTTTCATAGGATAGTCCAGTTTAATGTAAAAGCTTTCACATATCATAACCTGATTTTAAATAAGCAGTCATACTTCCAAAATAATCTACTACATAATTAGTAAAAAAACCAATAGTTAAGCCAAATTAATCTTATGATAAAATTAAACCAAATAATCATGATACACTACCTATGCCAATTGAAGATTTTAATATTATAATGAGTAAGAAAATGAAATCATAATCAACTAATTCATTACCTCCAAATCATTTAAATTCTTACTTATAAGAGGCAAGTATTTTAAAAGAGGAATCTTCAGAATTAACAGATGAATTCTAAAATTTTAAAATATCAAATTAATAAACTACAAGATTTTCAAATGATCCTGAACCTAGACGATCATACTCCTAATAAGGAATTAAATAACCATCAGTTTCTTCAATAACCAATTTAAGTAAAATGCTTGGTTAAACTGATCAAAGTTATTAGAAATAAACAACATCTATTTCAACATAATAAAAGACTCATAATACTTCATTTTCACATTTTAAAGTACCTGCTTTTACATCTACTTAATTAAATAATTTAAAACATAGTATGTATTAATAGTAACCATGTACTACACTTAGAATGAATGAAAATCATTTAAATCATATTCAATCAATAAAAGCTCGTTATTTAAATTAAGATGAATGTGTATAAACAGATCATACAATTTAAAAACATGTATGAAATAATATATTTTTAGAACAAAGAGAATCATTTACCATCTAAGAGTGTCCATATTAATAATGAAATTAAATTTTTGATTGGAAAATTACTCTAAGCAAAAGGTAAATTGACTACAGAACTTGAAAACACCCAGAAATCATGTAGATACAAAAATTGATCTATTAATAATCATTTTTTTTCAATTGCTTATCTGAATTTTTATTCAATTATATCGCATATTTGAGAAAGGCATTTTAGTCCATCATTCATTACTTTCTCTTTTGTTTCTGTTATTGTTTGCAATCTCATATTCATTTTATTTTCACTTGGATGTGGAAGACTGTATCCACAAAATTCTACATTTGGTTGATTAGCTAAAATAAATCTTAAAGAATTTCCAAGTGTGTGATCTTCATCATAAAATTAAAATGTGCCATTATATGGATCAGAGTTTTGCTTTGTTAAATAAAAAATTACTTATATTTCCATTCCTTTTGCTGCTTATGCCATTTAAATAGGTTTGCTAAGTTCTTCTTCTTCAATATTAACTTCTTACTCTTCTGAATCACCAGAACTCATAAATAATTTTATTAATTTTTCCAAACCAATGCCTGAAGGAATATATGTGTCATTGTTACTGCCTGCCTTTTAAGTAAAACATGAAAATCAGATCGTATCAAAATAATTAAGCATAGGACACTCTCTTAAAAAAAACATTATGCATTTCATCGTAGTCATATGAGATATTTGAAATCCCATCCAAAATAGGAAAGGAATATGGAGTCAGATTAGTAGATAACTGTATTATATTAATCCTAAATAGCTTTAAATCTTTAAGATTTGGAGAAGTTAATTGAAGAGAATCGATCACTTTAAGCTTCTTACTAAAAATGCAAAGAGTCTCTCTAGACAATTAACTGCGAGTTTGAAAAAATTATTAATGATCCTCAAATTCTCTCTGAGTCAGACAAGTTAAAATTTCAGAAACAGGTCAAGAAACTGAAATAAGTTAAAGAAGAAAATAAAAGATTAAGATAACTTTTAAAGTAAGTTAAATCAACAAATAAAGGTCATAACTCGATAATTCAGAGAAACAACGAATGGAAACTTAGTCCACAGTGGAATCTTTACGAGAAGAATTGGATCTACTAGTAAAGGTATTAAAATATTAAACTAGGAACTCGCTTCGCTGCAGCAATAGAAAAAATAAAATGATATATTAATTTCTAATTGACTATTTTATAATAATTGATCAATCACTCTGTATATATTTAAAAATAACAGAAATGGAGAATGATAAATAATCTTAATTTGAAGATCACATTTTATAAAAATATACCCTCTTAGAATTCAAGGGTAAAGGAGCTTATGGGGTAGTTTGGAAAGCATAAGAAAAATCGACTAAATAAATTGTCGCTTTAAAAAAAGTGAGTGAAATATATAGCTTAGGTTTTCGACGCCTTTCATAACTAAACTGATTCTTAGAGAACCTTCAGAGAGGTTATATTTTTAGAATAAGTTTCCAAAAATGCCAACATCATTAAGTTATTACAAGTGATAAAGGCTCAAAATAACAAAGACCTATATATGGTATTCGAATATATGGAAACAGATTTGCATAAAGTAAACTCATACACATATGTAAGGTTATAAGAGCAAATATTCTCGAACCAATCCATAAAAAGTATGTAATCTACTAACTTCTGAAGGCCATCAAATTTTTACATTCTGGCGATATTATTCATAGGGATTTAAAGCCAGCAAATTTATTGATTAATGCAGATTGCATAGTTAAATTGGCTGATTTTGGATTAGCTAGAACTGTTAATACAGCTGCAGAAGATGATGGTAATTTTATAATTTAACTGCAGTTCCTATTTTGACAGAATATGTTGCTACAAGATGGTATAGAGCTCCAGAAATATTGCTTGGTTCTTAAAAATATTCAAAAGCTGTTGATATGTGGAGTATTGGTTGCATTTTAGGTGAGATGATTTTAGGGAAAGCAATATTTCCAGGAACTTCTACTATGAATTAGGTAGAAATGATTCTTGAAATTTTGGGTACTCCTACAGAAGATGATATTAAAGCTATTTAAGCACCTTTAGCGAAACATATTCTCGATAACTTTTAACTTATGAAGCCAAAGAATTTTAAGTCAGTTTTTAGTTAGGAAAATGAAGAAACATTATCCTTTATTAGAGGATTGTTAGTTATTAACCCATTTAAAAGATTAACAGTAGAACAAGCACTTTCACATCCTTATATGGTAGAATTTGCTGGAACTGAGGAGGAAACTGTGATTGGTATAAACTATTAATATATTAGATTTTCCTGTATAAACATTGATGAATGACAATGTTAAATATAGTATTGAGGAATATATGCAAGCTTTATATTAGCATATTACTCCAAAATAAACATAAATTTAATAGTAAAATTGGTTTAGTTCTCATTAATCTCCAATTAATTCTACCAAACCTCCTACACCAGGATCTTAAAATGCTACTCCTAATATGTAAGATAAAAGAAAAAAAAAGATTGATTCCCATGATTAATCTAATAATAATTCAGAAAATAAATTGATAAAATAAGAAATAAAACAAGAAATAAAAAAGAAAACAATAGAAGATAACAAAATGAGTGCATTCGAAAAGTTTAAATCAATAGAAAATATGATAAAAATGTAGAAAGCAAAATTAGGTACAAGCAATGGATAAATTATTGTATAAAACTCAAAAATTTAATATGGAAATAAATCAGTAAATATCACTAGAGCAGAAAGTTAAAAGAAAAAAGAAGCTTCATGTGTATAATATAATATAAATTTAGGAAATATTGATTCCAAGTCCAGTAGCTAAATCTAAAATATAATAAATAGTTAGTTCAACGAATTTAAAAGAAACAGCTTAAAAAATTTCAACATTCAAATCTTAACCTAAATTACCAAAACATGAAAGTTAACATGATAAATTTTTGAATAAGAAAACTTATTTACAATATATACTTAGTGGACAAGCAAAACTATAAAAATGATTTCAAAAATTTATGTGTTATATTAATTTTAAGTGTGAAACAAATGTCTAATCCATCCTCGAGGTAAAACCGTAATTTTGAACTATTAGAGTTGTTTCTCCAAAACATTACAATTTACAATTCATACATGCGAAAAGCATCCAAAAGGAGTTAAAACTTAGATTAAGGACTCCTGGATATCATTAATATATTAGAATGAAATTCTAAAATAATACACCAGATAATATAAAGAAATAAAGTACTAGTTGTCATTGCTGTTGTTGTGGCAAAATGAGTGATTTTTAGATAAAAGTTTGGCGTTAAACTAGACAATTTGAAACAGCGTATCCTGTAAATTCTATTTTATAGTTTTCATAGACGAAAGAGAGTATTTAGAAGATTTCGTATAGCTGGGTATGCTGCATAGTTTTTAGTTTTCTATAAAGCTGAACAATTATTAAAGCATAAGAAATAAAAATAATATCAGTAGTTTTTAAAAAATCCTCTAATAGCTATTAGAAGATAAACAATTATGACATAATCAGCACATTCTCATAGATCTCCATTATCTCTTACACCTTCTGATAAATTACTTAGGTCGTAATATTTTCATATTTAGAAGAAATGCTACAGATTATTTAGAATTTGATTAAATAAAAGAAAAAAGTTAATTTGAAGATCCAATAAGCACAGCAATCAATAATCGTAATTCCACAATTAAAAAAAGATAAATTTCAATTTATATGGAAAAGATGTTGAAAAATATAACAATAAAGTAGAATGCACTACATTTAACTCCACTCTCTTTAGTAGTAAATCCTTATTTATAATTAAGAATAGAAGATTACAAAAAAATAAATCTTTTTAATGTGTTACTTAACAAATATCACCTAAGAATAGTATTGCAACTGTTGATTTAGCTAGATTATTGACACATTCAATGAAAAATAGCAGACCAAAACTATCTAAAACCAATACTTTTCATAGTGAATACTCTATCAATAATAAAGAAGTGACAAAATTAATTGATGTAATGAAGATAAAACATAGACAATTGAAAAAACCAAATTGATTTGTAACTCTTTTTTGTTAATCATTTCAATTTTTTCACTTCAGAAACTAAATCAAATTCTCCTCTCAATAGCTTTGTTCTAAACTCTCCATTTCTATCAATCTATTTTACAATTCCTTTAACTTTTTCCATATAAATTTACACTTGATTGTTATATAGATCAAATATAGTTTATTCTATCTTGACCACCCATTCCAATTGTTCATCTTAAGTTTATTATTTGAAATATTTTTTCAAAGCTTCTACTGCTTTTTCTCTTTTTCCTTCCTCCACAGCTTCTTCGGGTTGTGTGGTAATTTTGTGACCATTTTTATTATCCTCCTTTTTATTAGCCTCTGGTTTAATTTTTTTTTATATTTTAGGCTCATCTGTAGATTGTTTCTCTACAATTTTCTATTTTTATACCTTCCTTTCTTCTTGTTAAGTTTCTCCATCTGTTACAATTACTTATTTCCATTACTTAACTAATTTTCTACAAATTTTAATGGCTTTAGCATATTTTTCTTCATCATCTTCTGTATATTTTTTAGACCCAATCCTAACAAAACATTTTGTAATTTATGAATCAATAAGTGTTTGAGTGTCTATTTCACTTTTATAAATTTGAGCAATTAGCTTATATGATTTGAGAATTGGAGCTGAGGAAAATTTTTTCAGCTCTTACTTAATTTCTTAAAGTTGCTCTGTGTTTAACTTCATTTAATTTATTTATTTGATTTCATATTTTGTTTTATGCATAAAAATACGTGTTATAATAATAATTGAATAGAATGAAGAAAAATAGCAATATTCTGTAAAAGAATTTAGAAGAGGAAAACAGTTTAAGATAAGATGAATTACTAGATAGAGTATAAAAGTTAAAGGATGTCTCCTTGAATATTTAATCATATTTAAAAAATGAAAAGCCAACACTCGACAAATTGAATAATGACTATGATAAATCACTTGATATGGTGAAAAAATCAATTCAAGGAATTGGCAGTAATAATTAGATATATTTAGATCTCTTAAAATCTGGTTTCGGTTAAAATACCTGCTATTTGATTGGAATTGTTGTTTTGGTGATTTTCATACTTTATATATTGTGATTTTATTTACATAAACTCATTTTTTCAATAATTTTAATAAATGAGGTTAATATTATGTTATTGACTCTTTGATAATGTTTTAACTTCTTTAATCCAGTTTAATAATATTAGCCTTACTTATCAAAGATCTTAAAATGAATTAATATTATTGGTATTCAGGAGATTTTGTTTATTAAACAGAATAGATCAATATAGCTTAACTTATATCCATTGCTTTGAATTCATTACATTTAATCAAATGAAGACCAAATTTATTGTATAATTCAGTATTTACTATTCCCAATCTAATATTATTACAATATATACTTATTTAGATTCCAAACTATGATTGAAGTGAATTTTGAGGAGAAGTGTTGATTCTATTTTTCTTGATTTTTTAACATTAATTATGCTATCCTAACTGCAAATTCAGGATTTTATCTCAATTTTGCCAATATTCTAACAAGAATGAGTAATTATAAAATTCCTTCATTTGATAGATCTTATTCAGATAAATATTACACTACTTCCTTTTAATATGCTCCTATTTATTTATTATCTTTATGTTTTAAAGTAGCTTACAATAATAATATTAGTGTTTTATTTGAAACTAAGTCTTTGTTTTTAAAATTATCAATGGCTGTTTTGAAAGTATATACAATTAATAAGTTGGCATCTAATTTTATATCTTCAATAGCCCAAACAATGAGTACAAGGTCTTTAAACTTAAAATGCAGATCTTTAAGAAAAACATTAGGTTATAGTGATGATTCAAGTTATTCCTCTAAAAAATCTTCATCATCATATTCATCTGTTTCTTCTTCTTGAATTGCTTATTATTTTGGCTCTCTCTTTTAAATACCCCTTTCTGGAATTATAACTAACTTTTCTAAGTTAAGTTGTAATTGTTCAATCAAATGGATTACAACACGAGGTTTTTTTATTCCATTTTTATGATATCCCCACAAAAGAATTGCTATTTATTTTACCTTTAAACATACTAACTCACCTCCAAATTATTTAATAAGTTATTTGTTTTTCCCAATTTTAGCAATTTGTACATCTACCTACGAATAAGATCACAAATATACAGAATCTCCATTTATCTTGAACAGGAAGTTATTTAAATGTTTCAGCAACATCTTCATAAAACACTGGATCTTCTTAACCGTCGTCATACCTTCTTTTAACTGTATTTGAACCCAATTGTTTTAGTGATTCTAACAATAGCAATGGTGTAAAATTTTCTTTATTCTTTTGATAAGTTTGATAAATTTCAGAAGGAGTATTGCTTGATTTGATAAATCTAAGTATTTTCTTTTCTGATGAAAAGAATTGCAAAATTCTCGACAAAATCATTTTATTAAATATGTTCAAATTCCTCTAAAGACCCTTCTTCAGATTCGCTGTTGTGAATCCTAAGGCCGAGGCAGAAATCAAATCAGTTCCAGGTAAGTGATAATAATATAGTAAAGGAAACAAGCCTCCCTAATTTGAAGATACTCCTTAGGGTAAATATGCAGGAGTGTTGTTTTCAACAGCATCATAAAAGGAAGCCCTTCATTTAGTGTTGTAGGATATGAAATACTTGAAGGAATTGGCTGATAAGAGTCCAGTATTTGCAGGATTCTTGATAAATTCAGCTTACAAGAGAAACCAATAGAGAAATGTTCTCTAAGCCTTAACTAAGGTAAAGAATTCATAAAAAATGTTTAGGAAGGATTCCATGAGGTTACATAAAATCTCTTAAATACAGTGATTGATAATCAAAGAGTTGCTTTCCTTACAAAGATAGCTGAGAAATACATTGAATATTACAGAATCTTCAATAAAGAAGAAAATATCACTATTATTTCTTCACAAACATTGACTGAAGAAGAGAAGTATAAATTTATATTAATATATAGAACCTAAGTTGTGGCTGCAGTGAAGGAGGCTAGCCCTAATGTTCAATTCTCTGTACAATACAAAGTTGATCCAAACATTTTGGGAGGACTCTAAATGTATTCTGGAAATAAGTTTTTGGATTGCTCATTGTTATCAAGAGTTAATAGATTGAAGTCTGAACTGTAGAAGTTGAGCATTTGAACACGATAAATAATAAATATATAAAAATATTATGGATCTCCTCAAAGACCCATCTAATGATAGATAAGTTAAGACACTCAAGCCTCCTCCTCATAGGCCACTTTCAAAGAATCTCATGTTTCCTGATAAATTAAAGAGTATTGTAATTATTTAATATAGATAAACCTGATTGGAAGTTATTAAAAGATCATCTTTAAAAGGAGGGTAGAGTGGCAAAAGAAGAATTATTTAAATTAGTTGCAGATTGCAATAAATTATTGAGTATTTCAATAATTTTGATTATTAGAAAATGAGGGAAATGTTCTTTATTTGCAAGATCCACTTACTGTAGTTGGTGATATTCATGGGTATTGTGTATTAGAAACATAGATAATATTATGATTTACTTAAATTATTAGAAGCAAAAGTAGGAGGTAATCCAGAAACCACAAAGTAAATTAAATTATATTATAGATATCTATTTCTTGGAGATTTTGTAGATAGAGGTTCATATAGTATAGAAGTTGTTATACTTTTATATGCTATTAAAATAAATTATCCAAATACTGTCTATTTTTGCGTGGAAATCATGAATGCAGATAATTGACAGCATTTTTTAATTTTAAAGATGAATGTATTAAATAACTAATTAAGGTTTATATAAATATGATTAAGAAACATATGAAATGTTAATGGATTCATTTGATTTGTTTCCATTATCCTGTATAATTAATTCAAAATTTATTGCAATTCATGGTGGCATTTCACCTGATTTAAAATCAGTAATTTTTTATTCAATTTTAGATTGAAGATATTAAAAAATTAGATCGCTATCATGAACCTCCAAGAAGTGGTTTATTTTGTGATCTTCTTTGGAGTGATCCAGTAGATTAAGATTAAGGAAATTTAGATGGTCAATGGAAGGGTAATGAAGTCAGAGGTTGTAGTTGGTTTTTTGGTCTTGAAGCCAGCAATAAATTTCTATAAAGAAATAATCTCATAAGCATTATAAGAGCTCATGAAGTATTACTACTGACTATTATGAGGCTTAACTTGATGGATATAAAATGCATAGATGGAATGGAGGATAAGATTTTCCTGTTGTAATTACAATATTTAGTGCTCCAAATTATTGTGATGTTTACAATAATAGGGGAGCCGTTATTAAATTCGAAGTAATAAATATACTTACATAGAATAATACATTAAATATTTAATAATTTCAATATACACCTCATCCATATTTATTACCTAATTTTATGGATATTTTTACATGGTCTATTCCTTTTGTTGCAGAAAAAATAACAGAAATGTTATACAATTTAATACAAGTTGGAGATTAAGGGGAAGATGATGATGAAGTAAATTAAAATGATATAGAATAATTCAAATAATTGACACAATAGAACAAATAATTTAATAAATAATAATCTACTGGTTCAACAGGTACTTCAGGAACAGCTGGCAAAAGTATATTAATTGTTAAATTTAGGTACTGAAAAATTAAAGAATAAACTGAAATTTGTAGCCACTATGATGAAAATGCAAAAAACATTAAGAGAATAAAGTGAAAGTATCATGAAATTAAAAGGGGCATGCCCTGATAAACGTCTTCCAAAAGGACTTCTCACAGCAGGAAAGACTGCCATTAACGATGGTATATAATATTTCAATTATTAAGCTCTGGCTGATTTCAATTTAGCAAGAAATGCTGACATAGTTAATGAGAAAATGCCAACTCAAGCCTAAGTACCTTAGCAATCTATACAAATAAAAAAACCCACTAATTCAACAACGTAAAGTAAGAAAAAATGAGAAAGTGTTATTAAATAATAAAATATAATGTAAGATAAATAAATTATTCCTCTTTTCGAAAAATTTGCAAAACTTTCTGATCCAAAATAAGTCACTTAAACAAGTGAGTAGATCTTAGCAAGACTTAAGCCAGAGGATACTGCATTTATTCTTGAAAAAATTATGAGTTGTTTATAGTCCACAGATTATAATGTTACCACAAATTATGCACTTTTACTCAATTAATTGATAAATAAATTTGGGACACAAAATAAACTTTTATAATCGAACTAAATACTTGAAAAACTCAATTCATACTTAAGCAAAAAACATGCCTATGGAAAAAGTGAGTACAAACATTTTATTTTAACAAAATACATGATTTATACATTTGTTAATGCACCACTTACATCAATTTTAGAAGATAGAAAAACTGAGGATTCTGAGTATTTAACCTATATTTTACTCAAACAAATGTAATGATTAAAGATATACATTAGTAAAAGCGAAAATGTGAAACAAGTTAGCAATGCAATAAAAAATGATCTCTAATAAATGACACCAAGATTGTTTTGTATTTTAGTCAAACTTTAACAATCAAGCAGTTAATTTTAATGGGAAAAATTGCTACATGAATAAATTTTTGATAGAACCAAATTTCTTAAATTATTAGAACAAGCTACAGAAGCATTCCCTAAAAAATAACTTTTTTATTAATATGTTGCTATCTATATGGCTTAAGTAAATTTATTATTTATTTTAGTTTGTCAAGTAACAAGATAGTGTTGAAATATTTAATTCATTTTGGGAATTTTTGTAATCCTTGGAAGAATTGAAAAAAAGTCATTACGCTATTCTCTAAATATTTAAATACATGATTAAATCAACTGAAATTCCATTATCTTATTTCTAAAATGAGAAATTAATTGTTTAACTTTATAGACAATTTGGAAATTCTAATTCAACTATGAAAAGATTAGCTAATAATATTGAAAAAGCATTATCTAAAAGAACATTAACATTTGATTTTCTTATTTACATTAGAAGTATTTATGGTTATAGACTACATCCAAAGAATTTGCTTGCTTCAGTTGCCTTTTCTTAATTCACTGAGGAAGAACTGTCATAGTATTTTGAACAAATGCAAACTCTTTAAAAACAATAAACAGACCCAGTTTAAAAATTATACTATATCAATGAGATTTATGTATTAGCCAGTGTTGGAAAAGTTTCTCTATAATAATTGGGAAATATAATGAAATATATTTATGATGTTGGATGCAGCAATTTTGATTAAATATTTGAGGAGCTAGATGAAGAAACTAAATAAGCTTATTAATAGGATGAGATTAAAAAGAAGTCCTTAGAATAATCTTAGAGTTTCTTTTATTCTTTGGCTGGAAAAATAGCTTCAGTATAAATTATATGTATTTTAGGAGTAACAATAATTTAATGAATTGACTAAAATTTTGCTAAAATTATTTAAAACAAAAGAATTGATAGCTTATTACAAATAAATAACATCAGGAAAACCTTCAGAAAGTCTGAAGCATCTTGCAAATTCAATAATTGTTTTCTCTTTTATCAATCAAGAAGAGGGTTAGCAAATATTGGAGGAATTCAAACATCTAACAGTTGACTTATCAGAGACTGAACCAAAACTTAAGAAAAAAGTGAAAGCAAATCCAGAAAAGGCTAAAGTTGTATTAATAGAAATATTTGTTTAACTTTTGACTAAATCTCCATGTATAATTATTAATTAAAAATAGAATATTTAAGAGATGCTGTAAATTAATGTTGTAAATAAATGGAATTCACACCAGAATGTTTAGAAATATTATTAGATGTATTAATTAAGGAAGATCATGAATATATTGCTGAAATGTAATAATAAGAAATGGCTGAAGAAGAAGGTGCTGAAGAATCAATAGATGAAGAAGAAGAGGATAATTAGTGATATTGTATATTAGTATAATAATATAAATGCTATTATGAGTATTTTAATATCTATTGTTTTGATTGTTTAATATATAAATATTATTAACTAATTCAAATCTTCACAAATGGTAAAGAATGTGACATATGATAGGGTCTGTTGAATATTATCAGAAAGATTAAAAAATCAGAAAAGGAATTGAGAATTCTTGTGTTAGGATTGGATAACGCAGGAAAGACAACTATTTTGAAAGCTCTTTCAAACGAAGATATCAGTTAAGTGGGTACAACACATGGATTCAATATCAAAAATTTGCAGCACGAGGGTTTCAAACTAAATGTTTGGGATGTAGGAGGTTAAGAGGTATAAAAATAAAATAAAGAAGAAACTCCGAGAATATTGGAGCAACTTCTTTGAGAATACTGATGCCTTGGTTTTTGTTATTGATTCTTCTGATTAAATGCGTTTGGAAGAAGGAGGAAAAGAATTAGATAAATTGCTCAACGAATAAGAACTTAAAAAAATTCCACTCCTCTTGTTTGCAAACAAATAGGATTTAGTCTAAGCACTCCCTGCTGATGAAGTATTAATTATATATATTAGAGATTTCTGATAGTTTGAAACTAAATGCAATAACTGACAGATAATGGTCGATTGTGGCATGCTCTGCCAAAACTTAAGAAGGACTCTAAGAGGGAATGGAATGGTTGATAAAAACGATGAATGAAAAATGAAATCAATACACATTAGGATCATATTTAGTATTTATTTTGTAAGTCTCTCTTCAATAGAATGGATTTGAATAAATCACTCCATTATTTCATTAATTCTTTTCTTTTATTTATTTTATTTTTTTCAGCCAACTCTACTTTATGCTCTTCATATAATTATAGAATTTTCTCATAATCTTAATCATATACTAAATAGCCACATTTTTATGCAAACATTTTACCACCTTAAGCATCAAATCCATCAACAGCCTCAACAAATTTAAATCCATTCTTTTATAATAAGTTTTTAATTCCAGTTACAAGAACTAATTTTGTACCTTTTGGTGGTGGAAATGCAAATGTCTATATATAGTATTTATTTTTACCTCATAATTTCCATATTAATTTACAGGGAATTCACCATTATTTTGATCAAGACTGACCTTAATATCTTCTGTTTACCAAGGGGCAAATAAAGCTGTTGTTTTAGTTTTGTCAAATCTTTAACTAACCTCTTTAATTGGAAGAACATCCTTTTATACTTCTCTTAAATATTCTCTCCATTTATCTTTTGAATGTAATGTGACGACATCACTTTATCGATATATATTTTCCTCTTTAAATTTATCCTCAAGAGCTTGGGCATCAGGATGAATCATTTAATATTAAGACAATTATGAAGTAATTGCATAAAAGGGACTATATTTGAAATCCTTATCCTATTTAAGTGTTGACGGAGGTGGAATCTTTTAATCTGCACTTACTGGTTCCTTCACTAACTTTGGAAGTCCTTTATATATGAGTCCTCAATATTGTAAATTAATAATACTTGCACTATAACATAAGAAATTAAACCACTTTTAAAGTGATAATTGTAATCTCTGAATATTATAAGATGTTGCATATTTTGGAGTCACATCAACAAAATATGTTTAACCAAAAATTCTTTGCTACTTGATTTCATTATCAATGAAATTTAGGGTCTATGCAGCAATTATAAAATGGCTAAAACTATTTTAAAGTTTCTATTTTAAGGAAGCAATATTAAGTGTGACTTATCGATCAGAGATAGGATCAAAAGGAATCCAATCATCACCTTATTCAGAGTAAAATTCTAGCCATAAACATTCGTTTAATTTATCAATTTCATCATTAATTTATTTACTACTAAGCTATTTTTTAGTTTATTGTTTTTTATTATTTTTTTAAGTAGGAATAGGTAAATCTTAAATTTATCTTTTATCTTTAGAAACTTCTTTTTTATTAGGCATTTTAAATATATAATCATCTAATGATTCTATTGTGTCAGATTATTCCATAAAAATTTAATTCTTTTCTAAAATAGTGTTAGAATTGCTGTACATATTCTCTTCTACTTCTTAATCATCTTATTTTAAAGTTTTTATTCTGAATTTTTATTCGAGTCCCAAAAACCCAACATCAAAGGCTCTTACAATACGAACCATAAGCCCATAATATTTACAAATCTAAGCAAATCTTATAATATAATCAGAAGGGGAGAGAAATGTTTCTTTTTTAATTTAAGTCAATTAATTTTTAATACTGTAAGTCAAAGAAAATCCAAAGAATAATGAGTAGATTTTCTCTTATAAATTAGTTGCCTGTTCGAATTTCATTTCCATCTATTCAATCGTCGATGGACTGAAATTCGATAATGTTAATCCCAATATTATGTTATCTTCCGCCAATTTGTGGTTATTATATAATTTAAAAAGATGTATTATTAGAGCAGTTCTTATTTAGTTAATAGGAACGTAACTTAGCTTTTTCGGTTTTAACTAATCTGGTTTCTTCATCATTTTTTTATCTATCTTTTCTTATAAAACTTTAAGATCCTCTGGAATTTATTATTCAATTTGTTCATATTCTTAATCTCTTTAGGTTATTCTTTTTAACTATTCTACCCTATCTTAATGATCATCGATATCCTCTAAAGAACTTTCTTTAGATAATGACTCCTATGGCAATTCGAAGGAATCATCCATTTTTAATTAAAATATAAAATGGGAAATAATCCACCATCGGCAACAAATCAAAATAAATTTTAAAGATAACAAACTACTAATGATAAATAAGTTAAAAAAGATTAGAGTGTATCGAATGTGATTGCTCCTTACAGAGAAGGAACAACATTAGCTGTTGAGAGTAAATTAAAAGTGTATTTAAAAAATGCAAATGATGGAGAGAATGTTGATGATGATAATTAAGGAGGAGGAAATAAATTATAATAGTTCAAGGAGGATTAACATAATGTTGAAAATATTCAAAAGGAGATTATACATCTAGAAGAATCTGTATTCTCAAAGGAAAAATTATAAAGAATAAGAGAAGACTTTGAGTCCTACTCAAAAGAGAACAAAATGAGTAGGAAAAAATTGCTTGAATATTTTGGTATGGCAGAACTGGACAATAAAAGATTAGGGAATCGTATATTTTAATGTGTTAAATCAACATTCTCTCAAAAAAAGACAGGGTATATTTTTATTTAACATAGTCCCTTTCTTGATTACGCTAAGTTTCTTAAAGCAATTTCTATGCTATCATAATAAAATGAAGAAGGAAGATTGAGATTCTTGTATTCAATGTTTGATATGAATTTAGAAGGAAGTATAGAAAAGGATGAAATGTATAATTTAATGATGATGTTTTTGGAAGTATATTAATGTTTGAGTTAGGGAATGATGTCAATAAATTATGAAAATTAAGATTTAAATGATTTGAAACAAAGAATCAGTGAATCCCATGATAGATAAATTGAATTAGCATTAGAAGAGATTGTTAATGAAATTTATTAGAATCATGCCTCAAAATAAAATGTACTTAGTTATGATGACTGGAGAAATTGGCTTATGATGTAAGAAGGAATAGCTGAAATCTTGAGTTTTAATCCCCATACTGATTTTTAAGATTGAATATATACTTTAATTATTTGTATAATTATTACAATGAAATTTATTTGCGCCATCAATCTACTCCCCTCCCTTAATTATTTTAGATTACAACAATGTATATGAACTTTATAGAAAACTATTTCCACCCCACGGAAGAGGAACTGACTATCCTTAAATAATAAGAAACAATTGATCTGTATCTTCATGTTTAAGATCAAGGTGGATTTATTAAAGTAAGTTTGGAGTTATTTTAGTATTATTCTCAATAATATAACAAGTTCCTTAACCAAGATAACTTTGAAAGACTAAAAATTTTCTAAAAATATCTTTTAAATTATGAATTATAAACTTAAACCATTGATGGAAGCTATCTTTAAAGAGCTAAACACCTTGAGGATTATATAAACTGTTTTACTCTACCTGCAGAAATGTGGTTAACGGAATAAACAATAGTATGGACTATACCAGAAGCAGTTTTTTAAGAGTTTAATAAAAACTTATTTACATTGGATGATATAAGTAGAAATCATGGAAGGCAATTTGTTGATATAAGGATTTAGAATCCATAAACAAATTAATTAGAGGTTGTTAAAGAAAATTATTATTAAGCATACTCTCTAAAACTTAAAGATTTTATTAAATATACAAAAAATCAATAAATCTTCTTAAGAAATCATCCTGAATATTCACAAGATAAAGTACTTTAAGCTGTTAATATTGATATGGAAGGATGGAAAAAAGAATTAAAAAGATTCTTTGAATATTTACCACATCCTTTGATTTAAAATAGTGGATTAAAATATTTAAGATAGAATTGTCCAGGAACTAATATTCCGGAAATTTATATTCGAGTTGATGGTTCATGGGTAGGTGGATAATAAGAATGTTAGGGATTAAATTTACTAAATATAAATCATGGACCAGGAGAGTGTATATGGTTGACAATTGATGCAGATTATGTTTATTTACTTGAAAAGATTGTCCCGGATTTGTACAAAAATGAAGGACTATGGTATGTTGAAATAGAGTTTTTTTTAGAAAATAAAATTCCAATAAAATAAACTATTTAAAAATGTGGTGATATTATATTTTTAGGAGCTGGTTGTTTCTATTTAATAAAGAATGTTGGAACAACATTAAGTACATCATTTAATTTTCTATTATGTAATGAATATTCATTAAAATAAATTTATAATCGTCAATTAATGAATGATTTGTATAATATTGGTTGTGTTGTTCCAATAAAGAATCTTTTACTTGATATATTTATTCATAATGATATACCTACCCTTGATACTCTTTTGTTAAAGTTTGTGGAAGAGGAGCTTGATATGTTTTTATTAAAGAAACAAAACATAAAAACTTGTAGAATATAAAATGATTCAAAAGATGTTTTATAATGTACAAATTGTAAAAGAGAAATATTTTTATTATTTTAATTTATTGATGATTGGGTTTTCTATTGTATCTGGTGTGCTGAAGGTGAGAATATATACATGAAATATCATGTAAATTAGCTCATTTGTTTGATAAAATCAGGAACTAAAATATGCTCAAAATCATATTGTAGTAATTATGTAGGTAATACTTAATGTAAAGTTTAAAATAAATTATTACTTTCTGATTCAGATTAGATATTAGAAGATTTAATACTTGATTGTTAAGAACAATCAAGTTCTACAAATTAAATAAAAAATGATGATTATGAATCTGAGATAGAGAAGCTTTAAGCAAAAATCTAAGAGATTAAGAATTAGCATAAAAGATAGATACTGAAACTTCGAAAGTATTCATCTGAGGCATCAGTAATAAAATACATTAGGAAGACAAAAAAATAATATATATGATTATTAATAATAATATAATAGAAAATGTCAGATATGTTTTAAGATCATGCAAATAAAGCTAAAGAATTCTACATTCGTTACTTAATGTCATAATTTTCAAAAGATGAGTCAGACGAATTAAAGGAACTAAAATATGATTGGGGATTTAAAAGAAAGCTTTCTAAGAGATGTGCATTTACTTATGAAAAATTAAATATACCAATTAGGAGTAAAGCTTGTACTAAATTAAAGTGTGTTTATGAATAAGATGCAATTGTTGCATTATTGAAAAATGAAAAGGATCAGAATTAAAAAAAATATTTTACATGTGTGATGTGTGATGCATAAATAATACAAGATGATTTATTTTATGACTCTGAGTTGGCGAAGGCTTTGAAGACAAATTAAGTTTGTTATTTTGTAAGATCAATACCTGTCACACCAGCAATAAATCCTTAGCCCTTTTATATAGTCGATAAAATCTTAATCCTATCAAATAAACATTACCAGAATTGGATGATAAATATTATCCATTGATTGAAAATTCATCGAATCAAACCTTATTAAACATATTGGCTCTGAATATATATAAATAAAGAATGGAAACACTTTAATGGTTAGCTACAAATGAGGACATTAAGTAATTTCCTCATATGTAGGAATTTGGTTAAAGGGAATTAGAAAATGAAAAATAAAAATACATCTAAAAATGATTTATATATATAAACAATCAATTAATTCCCCATAATTTCTCAAATACTTTATAATAAGTGCTTTTTAGGGATTTTGGCTAAAATATATTTTAAATATTACATCATGTTGATAATAATAATGAATTATAGCAATAACAAATGAAAATACTAAAACATCTCCTTTTGGGATATCTATCATCATTCCTCTGCTTTTAAGTAAATTTAAGAAGGTTTCGCAAAATCTTGGAACAATACTTAAACATATTTCCATAGCTCTAATATGAATAAATGTATTACCTAGTATTGGATTCTAAAAGCAATGCAAATGAACTAATAAATCCACCTGAAAGTGGAACAAATGGATCAACTTTTTTCAGAAGATTCTTTTATTTACACCAATTATATCTCAATATTTACACCATAAATGATAAAAAGCAAATGCTTTTAAAATATGAAACAAGGGCTCTTCCAATTGTTGGTAATGGACTGTAAATAGAAATTGAGATTACCTTTTCATCAATTATTTTCTCTTATATAATAAAAATGGAATTAAGTGAACAGGTAAGTAAACTCTAGCATTTGATCTCATGATTCTTGGTAAACTAAAAATTTTAAATCAGATTACTTGAACAGTATATTCATTTCACAATTTTATCCAGGATGAACGATTTAACAATCAAAAGGCTCACCTACATAATTAGAAGAAGCTACCCTTAAGAATCTCAGCTTGACCTGCTACACTCATGACATAATTAGATTTCATTCAATAATTATTTTAATTTATTTTAATTGTATTAATCATAATGGTTGAATCTTTTTTATGGTGAAAGCTGCCAAGCCAATCAAAAGCCCCTAAATAACAAAAGTACCATCAAATCGAAGTAAGGGTACTATGAAGAGAATAACCAGGGCAGAAAGAATAAAACCAAGTAGACTACTAAAATTTACTACTGGAAATATTTCAGCACCTGTTTTCTTTCCAAAAATTTACAGTAATCCAGGTCCTAATATAACAATTATTCCCTTTGAAACAATTGAAAGTAGCAAATAATCTAAATAAATAATATATTTACCTATAATAAATAATTCCTTTGAACTGTGTAATGTTAATGGTATGCATATTGCTATCACACTCATAAATATTAATAGTCTTTCTAGTAACCAAGTAAATTAAAATTTGTCCACTACACGACCAAAAATAAAGTTTGCTATTGATCCTAAAATAATTCCAACAGTGTCAACCCAAGTAATTAATTAATCATTATTAATCTCTTTTTTAAACATGAAATTTTACTTATGATAAAACATAAGTTTTATAATTCAATCCTAATGTGACTTCAAAGAAAAATACTGTAAAATAAGCACCAAGTATTGTTTTGAATTAAGTTGTTTTTACAACTTATAAAAGAGGATGATTTGGTGGTAATTCAATATTGGATTGATCTTCTGTTAATAATTATAATTCTTATTCCTCTGCTTATTCTAACTTTTTTTAATTCACTAATATGCTTCCCCAAACACTTAACATTCCTGCAATAAATCCTGCATATTTTACTGCAGTTTTTGTTTTTACAGCTACTGATTCAGAAAAATATAAATACTCTTATGATCCAACATGAACCTATGATTATAATAAATATATACCATTTCTGTAGCTTCTTCATTATGTGGATTAGCTAAATATGTAATTAAGAGAAGAAAAAAGAAAGTTGCAAATCCAAATACTCCGAATAGAATTCCTGTTACCATTCCTTCTTTTTCTGAAAAATGACTCCATAAACATTTAAGTAAAGGAAATCCAAGTAATGCATATCCAATTCCAACAAAACCAAGATAAAATGTAATAAATGTCAGATATGTTGTTGCATGTAAGGCAAGCAAATATGAAATAAATTACATAATTGCCGTTGCTCTAATAAGATTTTCATATCCAACTTTATCAGCTATTTTTAGAGAATATACTGATGCTACGGCAAGAGGAATACCCATTAAAACAAGTGGTAAAGTATTATAGTTAACAGGTAATGACGGATCTGTCATTTTGAAATATGAATAATAATAGACATTTGATTTTCCCCATGTCATTAGCAAGGCTTATCCACCCTTCACTAATACTGCCCCCAAGAGGCATTTCTATATTATTATCTAATTTTTACAAGTCCATCAGGGGAATATTTATTCATTAATTAATAAAATGTTTTAGTAAAAAGAATTCGATTATTCACAAACACCAGATGTTTAGTCTCTTTATTCAGAATTTGTTGATGCCTTTGAAGAAAAGCTGATTGTTGAAGATTTTATACCAGTTGTTGAAAATGCATGTGGTGAACAATGTTCATTGCTATTAAAAAAATTATAAAGAAGAAAAAATTAAAAGCTAGACTAGGATGAATTTGCAGCATAATTTAATTTTGAACTATCAGAGCCAGAAAACTTTGATTGCATATTTGAGGTTTTAGAGTAAGGGAAAGGAAAAATCACTTTGGAAGGATTATAGTAAGCAAATAAAAAATACAAATTTGGATTAAGTGATTAAGATATGAAAATTATGATTCAATATACAAATGTGAAGGATCAACCTGTAACAAAATCAGTTTTTAAATAAATGATACAGTGATTCAATAATATTATGAACTAAATCCAATCAATTTCCTAATAATTCATTTGTTAATTTTTATTCTAAAAAGTTTCCGACATTTATCCAAGCAAGTATGAATATCAAAGTACATAAGATCAAATTTGCTAATGTTATATATTGTGGATTATGTTTTTCATCTGGATTTCTGTAGTGATTATGTTATTATTAAGGAATGCTTTAATCCTTATTAATTTGTAAAGTCTTAGTAACCATTTCCTCTTCTTCCAAGTATTTATAGACTATTAATTATAATTATAAATACTTTTATCAAAATATTCCATTTACTGATGATTCAAGATATCTTAACCTTATTATTCATTTCTATTATAGATTAAATTTTGAGATTCCTAATTGAAAAATTATTAAAAGAGAATTTTTCCAAGTTACTCACTTTATTTTTTTGAGATAGGAATCTCCTATTCATTGATGACATTTTCTTTTTTTTCATCTTTTTTATTTTCCATCAAATTTGGTTACTTTTCTTCTTAATTTTACTACTATTGTTCAATATTTTCTGGTTCTTTTTATGGTTCTTAAGAGACAACTTTTTTTATTCTTGGTTGAATTAATTAGTTGATTGGACCACAAACATCGCATTCCCATTTATGACTACCCAAAGCAAGAGATTTTATTTTATCAGAATTATATGCAGTTGCTACAGAACCAAGTCCAAAATCATTAACACGGAAATGTTAAATTATACCCTCTATCATAACTCTTACTAATTTTTAAATATTGTATAATACATGTCCAACTCGGATTCCAATTCTCTGGATGGAATTTAGTGATGCTTAAACATATTTTGGTTTTAATATCGAATCTACCATTTGGAGTAAGAAAATATATATTTGGTGGTTTAATTGGATAATCCAAAGGCAAATCAATTTTTCCATGATAAATTCCTTCTTAATAATCAGAGTCTTCAGGTCCTCTAATTGTAAAATGCCATTCATATAAATTATTATTTATCATTGCTGCAGTGAATGATGCAGGTGGGTCATTTCGTAATTATTCAATTTCCTTAACTATTCTTTTTGCTGTAAGACTCATTTTTAATAAATATTTATGAGTCTATTTTCTAAATTTGTTTAACTCTTCTAAGATGATGAAAAAGACAAATGTCGACCTCCTATCAACTAATTTTTCAATAAATAACATGAAACAAGTGAAAGTGAATAGGAAGATTCAGAGGAGGAAGAAGAAGAAGATGAAGAAGAGGATGAAGAATAAGAAGAAGTAGAGTAAAAGGATGACTTAGAAAATAAAAAAAGTGATGAATCAAATGAAAGTATTGATTCTGAGGATTGTGATTCTTGCAAAGAGAAAAAAATTAATAAAGCTAGTAGTGAAGAAATTTAAGAGACTTATGATGAATGGTACTAAGAATTAATTGATTAAAGATAGTTAATATAACATCAATATGAAATTTAGTAATAGATTTAGCAAGTATAGTACTTATATATTTTAGATCACTTTATAATAAATATTAGGGAATGAAAGTTTAATTGCTAAACATTATGAGGGAAGACATTTAGATGTGATCGATCTTATAGATTCTCCATAGAATTAATTAGATTATATAAATGTTATTTGGGATAAGATAACAGATAATTCTATTTTAATTAAGCATATTTAATTACTATGTAAACACACACCTGATTAAGTTGTAAATTTTATTAAATCTGGTAAATATCCACTAAATGAATCTATGTAGTTGACAAAATAGTATAATATTTATGAAGCTATTGCAATTTTACTTGAAAACTAAAATAAAATAGATTAAAGTATTTAAAAATATTTAGAATATATTGATGATATTTTGAGAAGATTTTTAAGAGAAGTATTAAGACTGCCTGTTTAAATTAATAAAAAAAGAAAATTACATATTGTTATTGAAACATTGAATCAATTAATTACAACAATACAAAATTTGATTAAAAGTGCTCTTTCTATTCTTGAGAAGAATCAAAAAGAGAGGGATATTGACATTATTTATTTTAGTGTATTTCAAAAGATAATTGATTGGTAAATACTTTTAAATTAAGTATTTAAACTTGATTAATCTAAAATAGAAATATTATCAATAATAAATTATTTTCGCTAAATTACACCTACAATATTAATAAAATTATTATATCAAACTGATGTTGATTTATTTATAGATGAACTCATAAATAATTATTCGAAACTTAATTTGAGCTTTTAATTTTATAGTTTTAAACAAATATTTGATGATTTTCATTCCTACATTCATATTTTGAGATTAGGTAATTAAGAAATTTAAGATACCAATATCATGATTGTAGATATATTGGAATATTTAAATACAAGAGGAAAATGTGTGGATGTAACATGCATTAAATGTTAAAGATTATTTATTGAACCCCTTGTACATGAAGAAAAAGAAGGTTAAATAATAAATATATATAGAAAAGTAGAGTAAATAGTAACATTTAAATGTGGCCATTCCTATCATCTACAGTGTTAATCAAATTTCGTATGCTCGAATTGCGAGACAGATTTAATAGGAGTCATTAATAATGTTTATTTAAATGTACAGGAAAAAGTTAATAAATTGAAATCAATAAAGTAGAATTAAAATAATGAAAAGTAAAAAGAATAAATTTATAAACATTCTACAAATACACCACCTAAAAAATTAGCAAAAGAAGCTAAAATTAAGCTATGGTTAGAGTACGATTCAAAAATTGATTGAAAAGAATATTTTTATTTTAAACTTATTTTATAAATCACTCTTAAATTTATAAATTACTACATCCTGCATTACCAGGCCATGGTACATTATCAATATAATTTGATGTTTTCTAATCATTTATCCATGCTGAAAGAGTTGAAGCAATAGTATTTCCTGATCCTGAAGGAACCTAAAATTTTGTACCATAATAATATGATCCCTCAAGGAAGCTAAATTAATTTAATTAATACCAATGTTATAAACATGATGGTGCAAATGCTCCAGTATCAGAATATGAAGAAAATCTTGATTTCATCATTACTTCCATACTTGTTGCATGATTTTCAATGAAATTTCTTTAATTTTAATCACATTTTGTAAGTGTACCATCATTTCCACAACTTAATTTTAAGATATTAGGAATGCACCATGAATCATAGGGTGATTAGACAAAAAATATTGGAGCTTCAATGTAGTTAATTAAATGTTGAGCGAATAAACACTTCCATTATTAATTTGGATTTGCATTAACGCATTTTTAATTTGGTGGTTATCTTTCAATATTTGATAATTGCATAAAATTAGTATGGTATGTATTTTTATAAGAAATAGATCCATCATATGCTTCTAAGTCTTAAAACACTCCAGAATCAGGAACACTATAATATTATTTAATTATACTTTAATACAGTGACTGTTGATGGTAATAATTCTCTAATTGTTTGTACCCAAGTAAATGATGCTAAACCACCTGCAGAACAACCTGAAACAATAACTTTATCAGCCACCAATAATTCCTACAAGAATTAATTAATAATTGATCTAACTATTGAATCTCCTCTAAAATATATTTTATTTCCACCAACAATAATTGGATCTTTAGCATATCCTTAATGTCCTAAAATAGATTAATAATTTACCTGTTCCATCACAGTAGTTTATGTAAATTGAATTCCAATTATATAAAACTGGATTCAATCTCTAATCTCTTAAGAATATTCCACCGAAATTGACTGTTTGAGCTTTAGTTGTTGATGTGCCGATATCAGATTTAGATCTTGAATAAGCATTACTTTTTGTTGCTTCTAAATTAGCACCTCCAATCCATCCTCCTCCTTAGAAATAAATTATCCAAGAATTGGCACCATTTCCTGATCCACGATCAAAATAAAATGACTTAAATAACAATAATATTTACTCCTCTTGATCCATCTAAACAGAGTCCTTCTTCATCCTAAACAAAGTTTAATGTATGTGTTGAGGAAACAGATAAAATACAAATAAAAAGGATGGCTAATTAATATTACATCATTAAATATATTGTATTTCAATTTATGATTATTATATAACAAAAATAAATAAACTAATGTAGAAAACAGAACCTTGTTTAATATGTTGGGATCTTTCTGATGAAAAATAACAATTTTAATTAACTAATTGCAAACACAAATTTTGTTAAGAATGTTTTAAATTACAGTGTTAATAATTAGTGGATGATGGCATCATAGACTTGGATCATTATAAATGTCCAATATGTCTATAAATTATACTTGAAAAAGAGTTATTTGAAATATTAGATGAACCTTATAAATAAAAATACCAAACTCAATTAGAAAATAAAAATAAAGCAGATGAAATAAGAAGAGAAAACATAAGACATTACATTAAAAATAAGAAAAGTTTAAATCTTTGCAGATGTCCATGGTGTGAATTGATTTCATTTAGAGAAACAGGATGCAACTTTATAAGATGTTATTCTCTAGAATGTTAAGGAAAATTTGTTTATTGTGCTTAATGTGATTAAGGATTATCAGATGAGGATCATGATATCCATTATGAGAATAATAATGCATTTACAGGAAGATGCAGAGTAAAGAGAGATGGTAAATGGGTTGATCGATCTAAAATTTTTTATTGATATTTATAATATAATGTGGAACTATGCTCCTTCAAGTAAAATATGTGAAAAAAAACAATAAGCTGAAGTAGTTAGTTCTTTAATTTAAGTCATATGATAAACATATAAGATTACTTAAAAAAGCAAAAGCTACTGTTGATAACTGTTCTCCTTACAAACTTTGTTTTACATCACGATTAACAAATAAATATTAGTATTTTATTTACTAATTTTTATATAACAAAGGGATATTGAAATAAATAGAAGTAATTCAGCATTATTGAAAAGAATGATGCATATTAATATGCATATAAGTGATCTAAATAAACATAAATAAATTACATCATATAAAGAACTATCAAGTGTTTTTAAAAACAAAAAGTTAAATCATGATTAAGTAAACCTTGAAAATAGTGTACTTTTCTATTATAATTTAGAAAATAGCAAATAGATTATCAGCAGCAAGATCATATTATGAAAGAGATGAATAAATTCATGAAGCCAAGAAATATATCGCTTGCAGAAACAATATTTCTTAGAATGCAAGTAAAAAGAATATATAATTCTAGGACGATCAAATTATTTTGATTTTGGAGAGAAAAATCATTCTTATGGACTTTCGAGAATCAGAAGTTCAAGGCAATGAATAATTCATATTATATATACCCGTAAAAAAAATCAAATATAATTCAAGGTATTTAAATCTTTTAATATAAAATAATCAATGGCAACCAAAACTCAAACCTTGACCAAGCCAACATGTAAGATATAATTTATATTCTTATAGTCGTCAAATTAGGTGATGTTAAACCTGGAATTCATGGATATAATACCTTCGTCAAGGTAATTAATTAATTAAAAAATAGATTGAAGAAATTAAAAAAGAATAGATTAAGAGATATGATGGAACATAATTGACCATTGCTGAAGGTCTTGCTGGTGATGAAACTGGTATTATCAGATTCAGAGTGATTGGAGAATATGCTAACATCCTTGAAAAAGGTAAAAGTTATGCTTGGAGAAACGGATTGTCTGAGGTCTTCTAAGAGAGACACAGACTTTCACTTGATTAATTCGGGCGCATAACTGCTGAAAGGGTAAAATATAACATTATTTTAGGATGATCTAGTTACAGTTAACTAGAATGGCAAAAAATATTCTGACATTGAATATGTTAGAAAGGTCCAACCACGATCAGATAGACCAAATACAGGAAGAAGAGACAATAGAGATAATAGAGATAACAGAGATAACAGAGAACATAGAGATAACAGAGATAATAGAGACAATAGAGATAACAGAGATAATAGAGATAACAGAGATAACAGAGATAATAGAGGAGATAGAGATAATACCAACAGAAGACCAAGAGGTGGAAATAGAGATAATAGAGAAGGAGGAAATAGAGATAACAGAGACAACAGAGAAGGTGGAAATAGAGAAAATAGAGGAGGAAATAGAGATAATAGAGATAATAACAGAGAAAATAGAGGAGGAAATAGAGACAATAGACCACCAAGATAAGAGAACAAATAATGAGTTATCAAAAGTTTAAAGAACAATATAATCATTAATATTCATTGATTACATCTTGGTTTTCTTTCTAATAATCTTTATAATTAAGATATTTATTATTCCATTCTTGCTATTTCTATCTCTTATCCTCTTTTATTAAATTAAGTATTTTCAATATATATATTTTCTTTATTAATGTTTTTGTATTGGCATACTATATTTTTTAATTAATCTTTTGTTTAATGTTATCTTGTCTCTATAGCATATTATAAGCCTTCTATTTTATTCATCATAACATTTATGTGATCAAGAATTTCAGCATAATGTTTTCCAGAATGATGTGAATTAGCTCTTTTTTATCTTCCATTAAAACTAACACTTAGAGATCTGTTATATCCACTGCTTTCTTTGACTTTTTACATCCAATTTAACGATAAAATAATTTATTATTTAGATAGTATACTTCATAGAAAATAAATAAATTTAATTAAATGGGAAGTGTCTCATCAAATCCTAATTCAGATGAAACTGGAACAATTAGTAATCTTCCTATGCATCTAAGGAGAATGGAATTAAAATTTGATATTACAAAAGAAGTCAATCCTAATTTAAAACAGTTACTCCATTGTAATACTTAATTAAATTAAAGGGTCATTAATGGAAATCAGATAAGTTTATGAATAATTTCAAAGGAGATCTTCAACACCATTTATTGACAAAAGTATATTTTGTAAAATTGTACCTTTCAGTCGATCAAATGCTAGTTTTGTATTTGATTAATTGTGTGTTGGTAATAAGGTATTATCAATTTATGAATTAATTTGTGTTCTCACAATTGCTGCATACACTCATTATATACATAAAGTTCATTGTAATAATTTATGATCATGTAGTTTTATATATTATTTTTGATCTAGATTGTAGTGGAAATATAAGCTTAAATGAATTACTGATTATATTTAAATCTATAATACTTGGCTATTGTAAATTAACTGAGGCTGAATTACCTTCATATATTTAGCTTGAAAAATTTGCCAAGTTAATGTTTTTAAAGAGTGACATTTAAGTGGATAATTCTTTGGAATTAAGTGAGTAAGTAAAATTATATTTATTTTAGAATCATAGAATGGTTAGATAATAATCCTACTGGATTACAATTATTTTAATTATACGAACCCAAATAAAAAGTATAGGAGCCTTTTGAAGCATTTAGACCATTTAAAGCTTATACAGAATAAGAAGCTGAGAACATGCTTGAAATGATTACAAAAGCAAACAAAAATGATTATTTCTTAAAAAGCCTAAATGATTCAGTTGGTAAAAGAAATAAATTTAGCTACATGGCAAATACAAAGAGTTTATAATAATAACAATAATTTTCAATTTAATAACAAAGAAATTAGTCATTACCGAAAATTCAACCTGCAAAATAAATAAATTTGGATGAAGAACTAGAAGAATTAAATATTCTAGAAAAAGCATTAGATTAACATTAAAAAAAGTATGACTTATCAACTGAAAAACCATCATAAAGTATGCATCATCCAGGCTAAGGGCCAACTTTCCTTGGTAAAAGAGTAAAAAGCTAAGGAAGAATGATGAAAAATATTATAATTACTAAGGGATGCACACTTACTCGAAATGAAATATTTAGAGTAAAGAATTATTTTGATACTTTATCTGACAATAATAAAGTAATTGGTGTTAAAGATTTTACAAAGGCTTTCACAAATAAACCTCATATGAAAAGAGTTACAGCAAGTCTTTACAATTATTTAGACTCAAAATAAAAGGGTTATGTTACATTTGATTAGTTGATGTTGAAGTTGTATCCATCTTTGACAAAAGTGTAATTAGAGTTAATAAATAATTGGATAAAATAATATAATGAAGTATTTTCAAAAAGCTCAAAGGAAAGCATAGAATTAGAAGTATTAAAAAATAATGATACAAAATAATTAAAAAGAAAAAGAGTGTTACCTAAAAGTAGTATGATAAGAATAAGATAAATATTTGATTTAATAGATTAAGATAACAAAGGATGTAAATATATTTTATTTATTATTCAGATATCTCTCTTGAAGATTTAAAGAAAACATTCACCTATGGTTTCACTGGTTAAGAGGTTGAAAGTTTATTTAGACAACATGATTTGGATAAAGACGGTCGACTAAGTATTGATGATTTCATTCGAATTATCTTACCACCTGACTATGTTATTGAAGATGAAGCTGAAGAATAATGAAAAAGTTAAAATATATTAGTATTAAAGTCTTTTTTAAATTATAATTAAATCTTTTATCAATAAATAGTCTTATGTTTGTAACGATCATAGACTAATGTGTCTTCAAATTTTTATTCCACTATATTATTAGCTTTTACTTTAAATGGTTAATGATTATCTGATTGCAAGTATTAATTAGTAGTCTACGTTAAAATAAAAAATATACAGTTGTAACAAGATTGAATAAATTTAAAGATCTTAAGAGTTTTTCTGAACAAAATGCAAGGGGAGTACATTTGTCAGCATTAAGTACATTAAGATTTCCTCCTTTATTAATAAAATCAATTATTATTTATTTACTCTCCGATTAAAAAGCCATATGGAGTGGAGTATTGAGATTTTCACATTACTGATTTACATCTGCACCTAATTTTAAAAGAAATCTGCAAAATTATTCATCACCATTTTTAGCAGAATAATACAATGGAGTATTGCCAAATCTGTCTTATAATTGAGTATCTTTCTGGTTGTATATAAAACCAGCAGTCATTGCAATTTATAAATTTTTCATCTTAGCTGCCACAATTAACTTTCTGTTTTTTAATTTAGCCTCACTCATTTCTTTTTATTTTGAAAACTTCATCATTTTCTTTTTTCTGGCTATTTCTTTTATTTCAAATTCTGCTCTTCTTGCAGTATCCTAATAATGAATTTTATAATATACTAAAATTTAATCGTTGTTTTGGCTTTATTAAGTAATAGTAATTTAGTTGCTTGGTTTTAGCAAACTTAATCTATGGCTCATTAATTTACTTTATCTTCTTTGAGTAGATTATTTTTCACTACTTTTCAAATCTGGACTTTTTGGGCTTCCAGAAGATCTTCTTTCTAATTTATCTAATGGTAATTTTGGAGGTTGATGACTAGAAAGATCTTTAAGCTTCTCAGTTTATCTTTTATCTAATTCCTTATGTAATTCTTCAAAGAATTTTTTTGCTTGCATACATTTTCTTATTTTTATTTCAATATCTCTATTTTTCTTTACTTCAGTTTTGGTTATCAATTTATCTAATGCCTTTTTTTATAAATATCGCTTAATTGCAAATTTGATTTTATTTGCAGCCTAAACTTCTGCTTCTGCTGTTATCCAATTGTGTTTTCGTGGGAATAAATATTCGAATTCTCTCTCTTCTTTTTTATTTAAAAATTGCAATTCAGGAGATTAATATGGTCTAGGTAATTAAGGTCCTCCTGTATAGAAATCTTTAAATTATTCTGAGGAAACTGTATAATTTCTAATTCCCATTCTGTATCTTCTAACAATTTATTTTTGTTATTCAGGATTTTAGATATTATATTTATCCTCTGATATTCTTGTCATGATTTTAGATGGAGGATGAAATGCTTTTTGTGATTTTTTAAAATCATAAATTTCCTCATCAATTTTATAAACAGGTTTTGGAGGAGGCTTGGCTTCATTTCTTTATAGGAACTCTTTTTGTCTTTCTTCATTCGATACTTTTTTCTAATATATAATAGTAAATTACTTCTCTAAGTTTACTAATCACCGATAATACGATTTCTTTAAACTTTTATACATAAATATTGGCTAATGGATTACCAAGTTTCCTTTAAACTCTTAAATATCTCTCTTTCTTCTTTTCTGATTCAATTTTCAATTATTTCTTTTTGGCAACATCTTTGAGTTAATTTATTATTTTTTTCTTAATCAACTTTACTTGACCAGCATTTGATAAAAATTTGTTTTTTTTCTCACTTTAAATTGAATTAATTTCTAATCAAAATCATGAATACTTATTTATTATCTTTTTTTTGCATTAATTATTTCTAACCATTCTTTTCTTTGTTAAGTAAGACCTTATTTTAAAAAATAATAGGTTTAAAGAATTTGATCAGCTATATTCATTTCAATTTGATGAATAACCTAATTTAGTAATAGTAATACCTCTGAATCCAAAAAATTGATGGCTCTTTAAATGAATTCTTTGTCAACACATCTATTAATTAAATAGGATGTTGAAGCTAACATTTTTAATTCATCAGCTGTTATGTAATTTCCCTCTTAACATTAATCTAATAATTTTTCTCTTTTTTAATAATCAACTCCATTTTTATTCTATTTTTTAAGCATCTCATATCCAACTCTATGAATATTGTTATTTATAAATCCTTTTTCTATTGCTTAATTCCATTCAAAGAACATATCTGGTTATTGAAATTTAAATTTTGGAGCCTCCAATACCAACTTATCTTCATCTGTGTATAATCTTGATGAATATGCTGTACTTTATGTTAAGCTTTCTACAGTTTTGTGCCTTCTTTTAACATATCTATTTAAGTAGGCAAAGAATAATTTAATCTATTTAGAATTAAGAATACTTTATCTTGATTAGATGTTTCTTAAACTAATTCAACAAGAGCATATTATAAGATTTCTTTAAGTTTTCCATATTAAGATTTCACCTTTAACCAACCATAAAGATCAAGGTTCTTTTTTTTTTCTTAAGATTATGTTTCCTACTTAGGATTTTCATATTTGGTTAAAATGGCTAGAAGTATTAAAATTAAATACAATCTAAATTCTTTTTGATTGCTTTAGATGCTTGTCCTACAGCATAATCTTATTTTTTTTCTAATGTATCAAGTTTCATTAACTAATAGTAATCTATTCCAAATTCAGCACATATATTTAGATATTTTAATTTAAGATCATGTTTATTCATTGACTTTCTTATGAGTTTGTCTAAGATAATTGCTTAGTAATCTAAATCTGTTTCACCAAATGAAACTTATCCATTAGGATTAACTTCAGTTTTCTGCTTCATAATTTTCGATGTACTCTACATAAACCCTTAAAGCTTAGTTTCAAAATCTTAGATTTCAACCATATTTCCAAAATCTTCTAATGATATGGCATCTTTCTTTCTTTTATTTTGTTATTTTCTCATTAAAAATTTATTATTGAAATTGTAAATATTTTATAAGAAATTAATACAATTCAATTTTTTTTGATAAATAAGATAGAATACTGATAAAAAGAAAGATAAAGTGAGTACTTTATTTATAAATTTATAATAGTCAAGGCAGCTTTAAGTTTTTGTTAAACTATTTTTCTCTTCTTTAGATGTAGTGGTTGTGACTAATTGCTACAATGCGAAATGGAGAGCAAAAATGAAATAGAAGCCGCTGTGTTTGAGAACTGTTTCTTAATTGTTGATTTCTGATCGGACTTTACATCATTATTATAAAATTTATAAAAGAAATTATAGTGCCCTTCATAAATAAGTTCAATTTTGAGAGCAATAATAAGTATAAATATGGCAGAAGTTCAATTAGAAAAGAAGATCAAAGTATTGATAGCAGCATCAGGAAGAATTTAAAAGGAATACTTAGCTTATAAAAATGAAATAGTTCAATTATAAGATTAATTGGGTAACATTGAGGATATTGAAGAAAATGCATTAAAAATAAAAAAACAAGTATCTATTCTCCTTATCTAGACTGAATTATTAAATGAATCGAAAAGTATGCTTCCAAATGCATTTAGTAGATTAGAAGAAAACAATGATAAATTGATAGAACTTTAAAATTAGTTAGGCAATTAAAATGCAGAACTTAATCTTCTTGCTTAAGAACGTATATTAATTACGAAAGAGTTCTTAAACTAAGTTAATCCAGCTTTAAATTGATATATTAATTATGTAATAAAAAGATAAATATTATACAGATGTTAGTGATAATGCAAATACAATACTCGAAATTGAAACTTAAGTTTCATATAGACCACATTTCGGAAATAATTTCTTCCTTAGAATGAGAGATGGTTAACCTTCTATTACAATAGGACCCCATTGTATTAAATTTTATAAAATAGGGCCACTCAGCCTTTGTTTAATTGTGGCCATCATAGGTGGAACTTACTTATTATCAAGCACAATTTACATAGGATCTGGAACAACCTTTTCATTAATCTCAGCATTGAGTGGATTATTGTTGGAAATTTGTTTTCTTCGAGTTTTTTTGAAAAATCCGGGTGTTAATTTTACATTTACAAATGTTAGTAAAGATGTTGAAAATGAATATTATTGTATTCCTTGTAAGCTTGTTAAGCAGCCAGGAACAGTTCATTGTTTGAGTTGTGACATATGTGTTAGAGGACATGATCATCATTGCCCATGGGTAGGAAAATGTATTGGAGAAGGAAACATGATGGAATTTCAATTATTTTTGGCTTCTTTTATGGTCTTCTTTGTTTGCAATTTAATATTAGTGATGATCTGAAAATGATTATAATTATTATATGCTAAATTTGTCTAACCTTTGGTTTGTATGGAGTAAATAAAGCAAAATTAAGTAAAAGTATGAACTTGATGGCAAAAAAGTAACTTATCTATAAATACTAAGTTATTAGGGGCTTCAAAATATGGATAAGTGATAAAATATAAAGAAAAAAAAAAGGATGGAGTTTCGAGGGCTGTTAGAGTTATTCCAAAAAATAGATTATTAAATGTTTAGAGATTCAAATAAGAAATTAATTAACTTAGACATATTGTATCATATTCATTTATTGGAGAATAACTCCCTTATAGCTAATCTTATTGAATTGTATGAAGATGATAAAAACCTTTATTTTATTTAGGAGTATAAGATAAATTTCATTAAGGTATTGTGATGGTGGTGCTTTGTATGAAAAGATTTTGCTTCGTTTTTTTTTGAAATAAAGTGAAGCTAGAACACTCTTTTCTCAAATAGTAAATGCTTTGAACACAGCCCATAGATCTGGAATTTGTTAAAAAGATTTGAAAGTAATTTATAATTATAAATAGCCTGATTCTTTTTATTTTGTTAATCAAGATGTCAATAATTTAGAAATTAAATTAATCGATCTTGGTTTTTAATTAATTTATGTTGATGACTATTTGAAAAAATAAAATAATGTAGTGATAGAAACTTCAAGATAAGGGAAGGTAAGGAATTACTAATATTTAGTTATATTATACTGCTCCTGAAATATTCTTTGGTAAACTAACTGAAAAAAGTGAGGTATGGGCTGTTGGTGTTATTCTCCATGTTCTTTTATGTGGGAAATTACCTTTTCCAGGCAAAGATGATGCAGAAATCTATTAAAATATTCAAGAATATAATATCAAGCTTTAAGTAACAGGACAGGCAGAAAATCTGATATCGCAAATGTTGTAACCTGCTGAGAAGAGAATATAATTATTTTAAATTCTCAAACATCCCTGGATGAATTAAGTCTTTAATGAGGATGAAGAGAAGCTTTAAATTGATTTCGTTTCGTTTAAAAAATTGACTTAGAATAATTTTCTGCAAAAGGTAATTAATTTTTGAACATAGATAATGAGAGGATACGTAGCAGACTAAGTGAAATCAGATTTCTCTGAAAACCTAGGTAAAACATTTGATTAATTGGATAATAATGGAAGTGGATTCATTAGACTAGATTAAATTGGAAAAGCACTTGAAAAATCAGAATATGATGAAATTACAAAACTACTGAAATATGTTTAAACAGAGGATGGAACAATTAATTATTTGGGTAAAACTGTTAGTAACAAGATTGTTAGAATTTATGAATCAAATTCTTGAGAAAAGAATTTTCGTTGATGAAGAAAGAATATATAATACTTTTAAAATGTTTGATCTTAATAACAAAGGAAAGATTTCAAAGGAAAATCTTTGGTAAATCTTATCAAAGTTAGAATAATATAAGCATATAACAAAAGATTATTGCGGTTTATTAATTAGTGAAGTAGATAGAGATAACGATGGAGAAATAGAGTACTTAGAATTTATAGAAATGTTTTTTAAAAGAACATGAATTTTTGTGAATGAAAATGTTAAAAAAATATACATATTACGTAATAATCAAATAATTTGATAATTTATTATTTAAAAATTAATTCATGTAAGTGGCACATAAGAATAAAGTTTTTGTGAAGTAGCAATCCCTTGATCAAAGTGAGAACAATGTTGTTTAAGTTAATAATTTGGAATAGGACCTCATAGATTTAGGGTTTTAAACAGGATAAATATTATTTGAGCCAAAAGTGGAGTCATCCAAGGCATTAGTATAAACAATAGTTGTAAAAGTAATAATTCAATGTATGAGAGGATAATAAAAATAAATCGATACATGTTCATTTAAACACTTAAACATTTAAGAAGGTTAAATTGTATCTGGAGAAAAGTAATTAGCAACTTAGTGCTTTAAATTAACCAATTGTATAAATCATAATAAATATTAGATAAATTAAAATGAAAACCTATGTAAAATATGTTTAAGTAAAGATGAACCTGAAAAATTGATAAAGCCTTGTTAATGTAGGGGTAGTGTTCAGTATGTGCATGAAGACTGTCTTAAGACTTGGTTGCTTAGGGGTCATAACATAGACGAAATAAGAGCAAATAGAGTATTAATACAATCAAATTAGGTTTAATGTGAACTTTGTAAAACAATAATAAAATGTGAAGTCTATTTCTAAAGTTAGTATATATTCTAACAGTTATTAAGAATACAAACAAACTAAAAGTGTTGCTTAATTAGTTTTTTTATTATAAGTTTGTTTTTGTATGCAATTGGTATTTTGATGGCTAATTTTTTGAATAATAATTAATATACAGTAGCTTTTATAATAGGGATTGTGCTATGTTTTTTTGTTGGTGTTATTATTTAATTATTGCTGGCTGCATTAATAATAGAGATTATAACTATTGTAACAGTTTCTTCTTGGAAAATTTTATAAAATGTGGATAGCATATCTTCTAATCATAGAATTGAAAAATAAAAGAGTATGAAAAAATCAGATTCTGTGCCTGTGTTTACAATAAAAGAAGATTTTATGATAAAAACATTAACAAAATAATAGACAAATGCTGACTAAATCATTTGAAATCATAATGATTGTAATTATTTTATTACGAAAAGTGATATATATTTTAATAAAATGTACTTAATTTTGTTTTTAGTATTATTTTTATATTATGCTATATTGCATATTTATATTTATATAATTTATTTTAATACAATTCATAAATAATTACCAATGTTGTTTTTTCTTGTTAAGTAAATAAAATTTATTTAATTTTTTTCATCATATCCTCTTGAATTCTTAACATAAATGTTGTGAGGAGCCCTTGCAGTTATATATTAAATATAAAGTCAAATTTTATTGGCATTTAAATTTGAAAATAATCCTTTCGAGTTTCATTATTAATTTTGAAATGTCTTAAAACTATATTCCTTTTGAAGAAGAGCAAGCTCATGGAGATGTTTAAGAAATACCAATAAACAATCCTCAGGCTCCTCCCCAGGAATCAGCTTAACAAAGCAATATTGAAAAAGAAAAGTATGATTATATCTAAAGCAAGAAGTAAAAAGTCAAAGAAAAAGTTGCTCATCAGAGTAGTAGCTCATCATCTGATTCATCAGATGAGGACAAAAAACCCATTCTTAAGAAGGGAGCGGATGCAAAAAAAATGATAAAAAGTATCAATTTGAAATTATCATAGGAAAACAAAGTCTTTGCAGCTTCAATAAATGGAACTTGAGGAAGCAAATAAGAAATCATTAAAATGGGCCATCAGATTAAGATCTTTTAGTCGAATCGTATTTTTGATAATCACTACAACTGTATTATTTACCGGATTTTATGCAATTTTTGAATATTTTGCTTTTTATGATGGAATGCAAAAAATCAATTCAAATTCTAGATTGACCATGAATATTACAAATTGTAGAGTACATGTAGTTGATAGTGTAATATAATTAATATTTTTTAGGTATATGAAATAACAAAATCTATGTCTTCAATTAAATATTTGGGTGCTAGTGTTACAACCTTAAAAAGAAAAGAAATGCATACTCGATCATTGAATGACACAACAATAAATGGTACTTCTTTGGGAGATGTAATGGATGAGAGTTCTAATTTACTGATACCTGATTTTGCTCTTGAATTTTCAATTCCAGGAAGATTTAATATAGATCCTAATGCAAATACTTCAAATGTTGTTTCAGATATATAAGGATCTAATTATAGTTATGAATTTACTAACATTTTATCTGCTTAAAGTTGCTAGATTGATCTACATGTTTATAAATAAGCAGTTTTAGATGATTTATCAATTAATTGTTTTGGGTCCTGTTACATTCTAATGACATCAAATAACATTTCATATAATACTGTTAACATTGTAATTTTATATATTAATTTTTAAGACTGGTGAATTAGTGGAATTAAATGCAGTGTATTTGGAATCCAAAAATTTTACATTTGATAGTATTTAAGGCAGATTTTAGGGAAATTACTTTAATTTTGAATAATTTTCTGATATTCGATTAGAAAATGGTGATATAATAGTTTAAACAGATTAAGAAATGATGGTGAATTGGACACATGCAAATCCACATTATTGTTTTGCAGCACCAGTTATTGCAAATCCAATTGTAATTGGTTGCTAAGAACCTCCAGAAACTGAAGTTAAGGCATTTATCACAGGAGTTGGTACAGGTTAAAAAAAGAAAAAAGGAAAAAAAGATGAAGATGATAAAGATGAAAAAGATGAAAAAGATAAGAAAGATGATAAATCTAAAAAAAAGAAGGAAGGTGATGGCAAATTCATGATGGAGGAAGAAGACGAAATTTATGAAACATTTTTTGATGATGAACATGAGAATTTATAAGGAAATATAATTCTTTTACCTTAAGCAGGAACATATTAAGAGTCAAAAAATTACAAATAAGAAATTGATGCATTAACTCATTTAGAAGAAACTGCTGCAAAAGGTGATGATAAAGATAAAAAGAAAGATGAAGGAAAAGGAGGTAAAGATTCATCTCCTAAAGCCAATATGCAGAGTAAGACACAAGAGAATAAAGAATCATAAGCAATTTTATTTTAACCTTCTTGTTATGGTAATTCAATATTTTGTTCTTCCTTGGAATGTAAAACAATTAAAGACGCATTGGCTAAAGCTAATAGTACAATTAAAGCTGCTAATTCAACAGTTAATTCTGATTAATCAGGTGGTGGTAGTAGAATATTAGCAGAACAGGAGGAAAAAGAAAAGTAACCAACTAATGAAACAGAAGGTAAATCAAATAAAACTGAAACTAAAATAGATTATAAAGGAATAAATGCTTAAGCTTAAAAAGCATTGCCCCATACTATTCCAGTTGGAGTAAGATTTTTAAATGTGACTGGAAGATTTGGTAATGTTTATGTAAATGTTATAAAAAAATAAAATAAGACTGTGAATAGTAAAGATACAATAATTCATGGTATAAGTTATGCATCTGGAAGTGTTGAATTTGATTTACCAAGTTAGAAAATATTAAAATCATACTTGAAACAAGCTGAAGATCCTCATAATTTTGATCCAAATTTTGTTTTAAAGGTAGGATCAAAAATAACAAGATCAGATAATTATTAATAATGGTCCCTTACATATAATCCTGCATATTCATATGTTAGACCTTGGTGGATGGGAACATTTTCTTTTACTTTAATGAGTACAGCTTCTTGGTCATTAGATTTAAATTTAAGTCCAGGATTTTGCCCTTATTATCCTACTTTAAATTTAAATGATATTTACAATACTCGATTTTTGATAGGTAAACATTTTGAAAAGGCTGAACATTCTATTACTTCCTTATCTTGGCAAAATTCTGTTTAATTTCCAAAAGATCATCATCCAAGAGAATCAACTGGTCTTCGTAAATACATCGAATCAAATGATGAATTTGAAAGATGGGTTGAAATTGTTAAACTCAATGAAACTAGTTATTAATTGACAAATATCAATTTAGATTAAAGTCCTGCAACAAAATGGGCAGTTGTTGTTTCAGTTGTAATATCTATTTTAACTGCATTCTTTTTAATATTAGGAGTACTGTATATGATCAATTCTGTTTATAAATAAATTTTAGAATAAGTAGCTGCAACTAATAAATATAGTGGAATTGAAAAAAAGAATGATGCAGGGGCAGCATAACCCTTAATGAGAATGGCACCAGAATAAACAGAAGAATAAAATAATAAAGAAAAAGATAAATAAAATGCAAAAGATAATTAAAATGAAAAAAAAGAATTATCTAACGATTAAGATATGGAAATGTAAATATATTATTAATATTTAGAACTCTTAATTTAAATTTAGGAAGATTATTGTATTAATTGTTTGTATTAGCACCACCATTATCTGCATTTATTGATTATTTATGCGTTTTGATAAGCAAAAAATACATAAATTCAGCTGAAGAATTTTATACACATTTATTTTAAAAGAAATAGAAAAAAAGTGCAGAAACAGAATTACATGACTTAACTACTGAATCTATAATAGGAAATGAAATGAAAACATTATATGAAAAATTCTGTTTTTTAAATGGATTTTTAGAATAAAAATTAGATGATGAGAAAAATGTAAAACTTTTGAAGCAAAAAGGCTTTAAAATATCAGTTAAATAAGATGCTTAAACTGAATCTTACGTTAGAGTTCTTTAAAATGGTATGATGCCAAAATTACCTGTTATAACACCTCAATATTAACCATTAGATTTATTCTTAGAAAATTGTTGTAAATTAACTAATTTTGAAGAGGACAATATTGTTGTATAGACATTCAATGAGTAATTTTAATAGTTTTGCGTTCTGAATCATTTACCTTATGAAACTCCATCAGCATCAGAATTACAAAAAACTTATAACATCACTAGTAAATATATTGCTCAATAATGGGTGGAGAGAGATGAGGAGGCCATTCCTAAAAAAGATGAAACTAATGCATCATTTATGATGAAAGTTTAAGATTGTTTAACTTCATGTCTTAAGAAATGTCTACCAGAATAATAAACTTTTATTATTAATAGATAGAAAATGTAAAATCATTATTCTTTAATTTTAAATAATCCTGAATAAATTAAAACTAAGGCTGAGTTAGCCGAAGCAAATAAAGAGTTAATTCTATTTGGTGGATGGTGGATGGTGGACTTTTTTACAGTATTAGCTCATTTCATTACTACAGTAATTTTAATTATACCTCTATTTTCTTTTACTATTTTAGAGAAAATTTTATATGCTCAATATTCCTTAATCCCTGTCTAATATTTAATAACATTAGAAGATATATTGTAAAATTATTGGATTGTTCCTTTAAAATTATATAATGAAAGTACATGGATAAAAAATGTATTAATTTTAGTTGGAATATATTGGGTATATTCTATTATAGATTTACTATACTATTATATTTCAATGGAATTTCCATAAGAAAACTTTTTCAGAAAAGTATCACCAAAAACAGCTAATAGAATATAACTGATATTCAGATAAATTATGTGGGCATTAGTATTATATTCAGCCTATTAATTATGTGTCTTCTTAACATTAGCTTTAGTATGGCTATTATTAGGAGCTATTGTAAATCCAACAGCATTTTTACCTTATGCAACAGCTGCTGCCACTTTTCTTACAGTTATAAGTTCCAAGGCGGCATAGTTTAAAGAGATAGCTACTGACGGATTTGACACTGTAATAAAATATGTATAAAATATTGCAAAAGAATAAATGGGAAGTATGATAGCTAAAATGGATTTAAAAGGAAAAATGCATGATGTTATGGATAGCGGAGCTTTTAAATCAATTGCAGGATAGGCAGCTAGCTTAGGATTAGTTGATTAAAGTACACTAGCCCATATAGAAGAAAATGCTGATGCAATGTTAAGTGATCCTGATAAATTACTTGATGCAGCTTAAGGGGCTGCTAATGAATTATAGGCTATTGCTGCTAATCCAGCAGCATTTGTTGCCAAAATGATGAAAGAATTAGAAGAAAAAGCTATTTCCATGATTAAGGAATAAATGAAAAAATAAATAGAAGGATATGGAGAGGAATTAGCAAATATAACATTAGCATTATTTAAAAAAGATAAGAATATGTTTAAGAATAATTTAACTTAATTGATGTATTAAGCAGCAAATATAACAAAAATAGATGCATTGAAAAAGATGGGTTAACCAATTATGACTTTTATTTGGGAATTTGCTTATCCAAATACAGCATCTGGACAAATGAGTCCTGATGATTATTTAGAATCTCTCATTGGCCCTTGTGCAGAATGCATTTCACAGTTAATTCAATAGGAAATATAAGTTTTATTTCAGGATTAAGAAACATTTGAACCAAGAGTGTTAAGCATTGTTCTAAAAAAGGCCATATCTTTGTACCGTAACTTATAAGCAGAAAACAGTCTCGCAGTTTTTAATGATATAGATGATATCATCTAACACTTAAAAGATGAGCCATAATTTACTTAAATTAAGTATCTCCAGAAATATTCAGGTCTTCTTAAAATAGCTATGTCTTTATTTGAAGGAAGAAAGGGTAATTAAATTACATTTCATAAAATCTTTAGTATAATATCTGGATTTTTTGACGAAATTCCTTAATTAAAAGAAATAAAAGATCTCTTAGGTATGATAGAAATGCTGGTCAACTCTTTCCATAAATAACATAAAGCATTACCAACAAAATTAGTTAGACAAAGAATTGTTAAGAGTTTAGATGTTGTGAATGATTTATTTAGCAAATAGAAAAATTAAAGAAAATAAAAATCTGATTAACTTTTGGAAAATCCTGCTATTTTAACTTTAATATTTAATTATATGTAGCATAATTTTGAAAAAATTCCTAAAGAAATAATTAGAGATGCATTTAAATTCATATTTGATCACTATGATGATATTCAAGTTAAAAATATTAAAGAATTAGTGGTGACAGAAAGAGAACATAAAAAATTAATACCTTTAATGACAGGAATGTTTGAAATGATAGCTTTATTTATGGAAGATTCTAAAGAAATCACTTAATAATTACATATGTAAGCAGCTGCATTTTCAATTGATGAAAAGAAAGCTTAAAATCTTTAGGCTGTCGCATCAATTAAATATTTACGATTTATCACTTATGAAGGATCTGATAATGAAGAAAAATTGTTTGACAAATTGTTAACTAATCCATTATTAATTAATTTTTCAACCTCATTAAGAATTGATATTAAAGTTATATTAGGAATAATTTCATGCTTACTTCAATTATACTCAAAATAAAATCTAGAAGACTTATATCAATCAATTTCTAAAATTAATAAAATAGAAGTAAAAAGAATTAAATAATTCTTTTAAATATTAATTTTATTTAAATGTGATAATGCCACTCATTTATCAAATGCATGTGTGGATCTTGCTATTCCAAGATAATATATTATATTAGTACTATTGAGTAAAAAAGTCCTAGATATAACATTTGCCGATGAAGAAAATCTATAATAACTTGGAGCTTCTGAAGAAACAATCAAGTGGATTAAAAATCCGGAATTTGAATTAAAATTATGGTTGTAAAAACTTAAAAAAGATGTTATCGCTAAAGAAGATTAATTTGTATAAGGCGGAAATTCTGCAAGATTGAAAACATTTTTAATTGATACAATTTCAGATCCAACTTGCTAAATTACTGGTTAAAAAGTTGTCGAAATTTTACTTGATATTGGAAATAATGACAATCAATTTGCTGCATTAACTAAAAATGAAATAGACTTATTAACAAATGTTTTATTGCTGAAGAATATTGATTTATTTTCTCAACCTTAAGCCTTGACAAGTGATACCAAATAAAGTGTATATACATTTGCTTCCATTTTAAATATCAATAAACAATTTTTTGAAGATTTCATAAATATTGTTTTTTTAACAAATTCTGACAGAGTTATTCAATCAATTCAAAATTCCTAACCGAAAATTGATCTTAATAAGGGTGATGAGTTTATTTAGAAAGAGTTATAAAAAGATTATGAAAATTATCTTGAATTTATGTATTCTAAAATGGAAATGATACAAAGAAAATACTAATTTATTTACACTAAATTTTAGAAATTATTTCCAATGATTAGATTACCTTTACCATTAGTTGAAAAATTACTTTTTAACAAAGATAGAGGAATGGATATTAATTCCTTTTATTAATTAGCATATCTAATTATTGAAAAAGATGAAGCAGGAAAAATTCCAAAGGGAACACTTCGTTAATTAAATAAATCTGTTTCATTCTTAACTTCCACTTTGAATAGTTAAACTGTTAAAGGATTAAAACAGGCACTTGATAAAAATGATTTAAATGATGGATAAGCATTAGTTATATAAATGTTGAATGAAAACTCAAAACAGAGATCATTAACTCTATTACTTAATTTTTTGATGGAAAATAGTAAGAGAAGTAAAAATGATGATAAAAGACCTCTTCCTTAAGTTTACCATGTTTTCTCTTGTTTATATTTATATTTTACAGGATAATGGTCTGATTTGAGCATTGTAGTTGAGGATTAAGAAACAAAATAATTACAAGATTAATCTATTCTTTAGTATTTAATTAAGAAATTGGATATTAAATAAGAGTTCTTTGAAGCCATTCATACATTCTTTTTAAATGACAATTAGAAATTCACATAAATTATGGTTAAATTTATGAGAAGATAATAAGCATGCAAATTTGAGAAAGAGAATCCTGGAGTAAAAATTCCACTTTAATCATTGGTCAAGATACCTGATTAATTTGTATTAAACTTTATTAACTTGATTACAGGTGCAGTATATTAAACATCATTCTTTTCAAAAGAATTATCAATGGACTCTGGAATAGTTCTATTAATTAGTACATTAACAAATATTCAAAATGCAAAAACAGGAGCATTAAGAATGTAGAGCTATTAATACTTAATAACAACTTCCTAAAAACTAGGACCACTTCTTGATAAAGTAGGTGTTAAAGGAGATGAATTCGTAGTGCTATCATAATTATTATTCTAAGATTATGATTCAACTTAAATTCAATCAATAATAAATGCCTTTCGTCTGGAGTAAAAATTAAAAGTTTAAGGCTTATAAAATCTTTTGATGCTTGATAGAGTTGTTGATAATTAAGATAAAGATTGGTTAAAATAAATTTAATCTATTAAAGATAATTAATTAATTAAAGATATGAGAATAGATTCAAATATGGCAGTACTTGCTAAGGGACTGTGCCGTGGTCAATATGGTGGTTTAGAAAGTTATGTGAAAAAATTCCCTCATCTTGATTATGCACCTTGTGAGGGAAGAGCAGAATATTTTGGATTATTATAAGGATTGATTGGTTGTATAAGTTGTCCTATTCCTGAAAGAATGAATGTTAAAAGTTGCTTAACTAATATTTACAAATTACTTGAAGATCCAAAAACTAAAGATGTTCCAAGTGAATTTACTCCTTCAAATAATTCATTTGAGCATGCAGTTTTTAAGTTAGTTTAAATAATCTAAATTGACCCAATGATTTTAATGTTGACATAAGGTATTTTACCAGCATGGAAATTACTTTAGGAAACATACACTAACATTTACAATGAAGAAAATAAATGGTTGAATCCTGTCTTAGTTTTATAAACATTCTTAACATTCTAAGCTATCCCAACACTTATCAAAGAAATTATAGGAGAATGTGAATGGTATGAATAAATGGATTAAGCTTTGTTAGCAATATATCATATTAGTTCAGAATTTGGGGAGGAATTACAAAAAAATAAAGAAATAGATTTATTAAAATAACTTGAAGATGTAAATTATTTATATGATCCTGAATGGATTGATGAATAAAGATAAGCAGTAGAAGAATTAAAAAATAAATTATTTACGGATACTATTGATTCTTTAGAAGAATTATAAGATATGGTAGATATATGTGGTGTTAATTAATAAGTTGTTTAATTACTTAATATTGGTAAAACAGATGTTAAAAATGCACAATTAGATGTTTTGGCTGATGCTGTTGAACTATATGCCAAATATATTGGTGAAGATGAAGATTTAATGGAAATTTCAAGAGTGATCAAATCTACTCCACCAACTGATCCATAATTCAATAGAATATCTTTTGAAGAAGCTGTGGATATTGTAAAGTCTGATCCAGATGAATAAAAAAGATTAAAGGAATTAAAACCACTAATTCTTTATAAATAGATGGAAAGAGTTTATAAAGAATGTTGTTCATTATTTGTTGATCCAAGGAGAATAAAAACACCAAAAATAATGAGTGATGAATGGTTAATGAAAGAAATTATGTGTGATGAAGTTCCAATATTTACAATGGGAATATGTACTACTTTGGCTTCTTTAAGAAAAACTTTTTGGACTCCTTATGAAGGTATGTAACCAAGAGACGACGAACATTATAAAATAGCTTGTCATTAAATTGATTTTCTTCTTACATCAATAGAAAGAATGTATTATTTCAAGAATTTTACAGATAATTTTTCAAAGACTAGAGCTTCAGTTCTAATAGGTTTATCATGCGGATTTTTATTTTCTGCAGAGCATTTTATTTCAGCTAATTGCACAGCAGGGCTTGTAACATATGAAAATGCTGTGCAAAATAGAGAATTAAGTAAACAACCATATAAAAAACTATTCAATAAATGGAAATTTATAAAAGAAATTTTGGAAAATAGAATAGAGAAATATAGTGTGAGAGGGAAAAGATTTTTCAAAACATTCTAATTTAATAAAGTATAAAAATACAGTGCCGATATAATGACTGAACCAGAAAATTATTTGAAATTTTCAATTTAGAATGTAGAGGGGCAGCCAGATTAAGGAATAAATTGGGATGATTATTTCTTTGATATTGGATTTTTAGCAACAGGATCATAATTAGCGAAATGGGTTAAATTAGAAGATATGGAATAATAAAGAATAACAGCAAATACAAGACCTATTATTTTAAGAGAAAAATTGAAAACGTTAATGGCTGCAGATATTAAAACTCAACACGAAAGTATGAAAAAAAACTGGTAAGCATAATAAAAATAAGCAATTGAACCTAAATAAGCATCCACTAAGGAACCAGTATAAGATGAAGCCGTATTTGAAATAAATGATGTTAGATCAGGCAAAAAATGGTAAAGTGTCTTGAACTCTTAAGAAGTTTGGTCATAACATTGTTATCAAGTTAATGATAATATGAGATTATTAATAGATATTTGGAAAGGAAATTATGCATCAATCATTGAACCTGATACATATTTTACTGATGAAGAACCTACTGCAGCCATGGCATATTATGGAATTACTGCTTTATCTGGAGCATTTTATAAAGTTAATAGTGGTTGGAAATAAAATTCACCATAATAAATTTCAACTTATTTAAATGCTTGTTGTTGGAACACTTCATCTAATAAGAAGAATTTATAAGAAATATTATCTGTTTTTTTAAAGTCATTTGAAGGGATGACAGTTTTGGCATAATCTCTGTAATAAGATATTAATTTGGTCAACAGCTTTGTTAATTTATCCATGGGACTTTCCACTGATGATAATAAAAAATCAGAGGATTAATTAGTATTGATTAAAGCAATGCAATTATCTTAGAATGATACAGATGTGTTAAATCAATTAATTGATGCATATTTAGGAAAAATGGATGCTTACTATCAATTAGCAGATTTTTCATAAATAATAAATCCTAATAAATTATTAAAATTCAAACCTGTATAAATGACAAATTTAATTAAAAAAAAGAGAGGAGAACCCTCTAAGGACTAACCACCAGCATAATCACCTAAGCAAGAAGATGTGATTCCTGATTAGAAAAAAGTCCCTGAAAATCCAGGGTAACCCCCTCCTCTTCAAGTTAAAGATAGTAAACCTGAAGTTAAAAAAGGTCTAGAGAAAAAAATGAAAGCCAAATAAAAGAACGATTTTGGAAGTTCAGGAGATAGATATTATCAAGTTAAAACCTTAATATTGAAATTACTTTATGGTTTTGATCAATCATATCTACATTAACAAGAGAAAATTGATCCTATAAGATTTGATTTCAGCAAATATTCTGCATTGTCAGCAGATCCAAAAAAGAATGAAGAATATTTTATATTATTGCTATGGCAACTTGCATAAGCTATAACAAAGGAAACTTTACCTAATGATTTGAGATTGCCAATTTTAACTGATTATGAAATAAATTTAGATAATGATTTGGCAAATGAATACAAGAAAAATATTAGACCAATAAAACTGATTACATAGTTTTTGGTGTAATTAGTTAATGATGATTACTCTTTCTTTTTCCGTAATAATGATGATGTTTCAGAAGTTTTAACTAAAATGGCTATAGCAAAAGATTAACCTATTGCAGAACTTCAGTTTATGAGAGCTATGATTGGATTAAAATCAAATAAAATGATGTTTATCTAAAATAAAAAGAAATAGAAAAATAAAAATAGAGGTGATGAATAAGTTACATTAGATTTAAAATAACAGGTTTAGGATTTAATAGAATCTAAAATTATCGATATTAAGTTGGAGAAGAAAAATGAAGAATAAAATTAAGAGCTCTCAAAAAACATTGCTCAATTATTTTTGGCAATATCAAGTGGAAACATTGAAAAAATGTTTTCTGCTATATTACCACATGATGCTATGAGTGCTTGTTTTATTTTGACTATGTTTATGTGGAAGAATATTTCTACTATAATATCTAATGATGAATTTTAGGAACCAAATTAAGCAGAAAGAATAATACCAGCATTATAATTATTACCTTTGCTTGTTTATTCTTAGATTAATGAATAGTAAGACAAAAAAAATGGAAAATTAAGAAATGACAAAAGAGAACATGTGGTTAGATCATTTCAATAAATTATAAAAACAATTAAAGCAAAGGGACTTGAGAATTCATTCTATGATAAAATTGAAAGAAAATCAATGGGTAAAGGAAGCATTCAATCTTTTTCTTGGAGTTTATGGATATTAAAGATGCCTGATTTTCTAAAAACCTTAAAAGAAGTCTAAAAGGGAATGAAATTTGAGGCTTAATTTGAATGTGAATTTTTATTTAAAATTTTCACAGGATACTTTTTTGTGGAAAAAGCTGAATCTGTTAGATTTATTGGACCAATTTTAAATTTGTATAAAGTATGCAATTAGATTATTAATTATCCAGAGTAAATGAAAATAAAAAATATAGATTTTAAAAACTTAATACCTAATACAATTACAAGTATTAGTGATTATGTTCCAGATTACATTAGAACATATTTAGGTGTTTTTGATTCATTTATTTAACTGTTTGTGTTTATTCAAATCCCAGAAAAGTCCTTGATGAAACTTAAAAGTGATTCTGAAAAATTAGATAAACTAGCTAATACATAAGAAATATAACACTCTTAACCATAATCTTAATAAGGATATGATGATGAAGAAGAAGAAGATGATGATAATGATGGATATGACAATGAAGATGATGAAGATGAGTAGGATAATGAAAAATAAGATTAAGAAGATAATGATTAAGGAGAAGATAAAAAATAAGCAGAAGAAGCTTAAGATGGTGGTTTAGCTTAAATTACTGAAACAATCAATGAATTTATTTTAGATGTATTAGGGTAAACAGTAACTTCATTGTGGGCATCCTTTAAAGAAGAGAATAGATAATCCCTTTATGAATAGATTGAAAAATTATAAAGAGAGATTAATGAAAAGAAGGTTAATTTAATTAAAGAATAAAATAAACGAGTAAGTGCAATCGCCCCTTCCCCCTTAATCCATACTTAAGGTTAGCTAAGTTCAACTATGTAAAATATGCAATAAGCAGCTTAGTAAGCATAAATTATTTAACAACCCCCTCCATAATAATTATAATAGCCTTAATAAGCCATTGTTCCAGGATATAATTTCTTTGAAAAAGAGAAAAAGCTATCTGATCTCCAGTAATAGCTAAATAAAATTGATGAGTAATCAGTATTTGTAAAAAAATTGATACAAGGAATAATTTTATTGCTTACTGGTTATAATATAGATGATTAGAAGGCAGTTAATGATAGTGAAAAAAAGATGTAAGTAATGTGCTTTATAGTTGACTCAGTATTGTTTAAGAATTTGAATCTTCTTCAATATATTAATACTGTAGTGATTAGAGAATTATTTTAGGAGATTCAAAATATTAATAATTGTCCTCTAAAATCAATAACAAATGCTGATTTCTTACAATAAATTGAATCTCTTTTATATACTTTAACTGGATAAGATCCTACACCAGAAATAAAGTCAAAAAAAGGAGTTGTGTAAAAATAACAATAAGTTTCAAAATCAGATGCTTGGACTATTGTTTTACCAAAAAGAGTTAAAATAGTTGAATTGCCCATGGGAATAATTAAATGTGTATTTGGATTAGCTAGTTCTAATTTAGAATATGTTCCAAAACTGTTAAAAGAATTGCATGTTAGCGAAAGTGCTATAAAAATAGTTGATCAAATAATTAAATAAGTTGTTGATATGGGAGTATTTGGAGGAAAATAAATGGCAATGGGAGGCTCTTAACAAGATCCAAAGAAGGCTAAAGAAATATAAGAATTAATGAAAAAGATTTAAGAAGGCACAGCTACAAATTAAGATATGTTTAAAGCAATAGATGGTAATTATATAAATATATCATATAGAGGATGGAACGAATAGTATTAGCAAAACTGAATATGGAACATTAGCTAAAAGACTAGGAATGAATTTATCAGAACATAGAATAAATGAAATATTTGCTAATATTAAAAAAGGAAAATCTACACAAAATCAAGATTCACTTAATGGAAAAGAATTTGATTAGGCAATGAAGTATTTGCAATAGAAGAATACTGATATGGCACTAGATTTTCTAGGAATATCACCTGCTTTATTAACTATGCTATTGATATAGGGAGCCATAATTTTACTGTTAATTTTCATTTTTATATTTTTGGGAATTCAAGCATTTGCTTTAGGAGGCACTTTTGGAGCAGTTGTTAACAGTATTCTACCTATGGGTATTAATTTAAATTATATTTTTAGCTGCTGGTGGAGGAGCTGGAAGTAAAACAGAAAAAGTAAGTGAATAAAAAGGAGATGAGGATTAAATTGGAGATTCTGTTGAAAAAACTCAAAAAATTATTCAATCAGACAAAATCTGATTATTATTAATTTATAATTAAATATTTCATCATCATATTTCATACTTCAATCCGAAAACATTATTTAAATAGATGTTACACGATGATCCAAATCAGCATAAACTAATAATGAATAATTGTTATTTATTGTTAATTATAAATAATCATATATTAATTAGACAATATGTAAATTCATATTATAAAATTAATAGTCTTACAATTCTTTTATATCATTATGCATATAAAGATTGTATTATATAGACTAAAACATAATGATATATTTATAAAAACTAAATGAATCGTGTATATTATAACTAAACTTATAACAAAAATAAATTACATATTAAATTAATAATGATTTTGATCACATTAATTACGTCAGTCTGTGCATTTCGTTTTTAAACATAGTTGTTCTATGATTTTATCAATTCCCAGCAATCAACATGGAAAGCTGGACATAATTCAAGATGGGATTCATTCACAGAACAAACTCTTAAAACATAAATGGGTACTCTATTAGATGAACCTGATTTTTTGAAATTACCCATGTAACCAGAAGTGGATGTTTTGGAACTCCCTGAAAACTTTGATGCTCGAGAACAATGGCCTAATTGTCAATCATTGAAAGAAGTGAGAGATTAATCAACATGTGGATCATGTTGGGCATTTGGAGCAGCTGAAGCCATGAGTGATAGATTATGTATTGCAACAGGAAAACAAACAAGAATATCTACAGAAGATTTATTAACATGCTGTGGACTTACTTGTGGAATGGGATGTAATGGTGGATGGCCAAGTGGTGCATGGGGTTACTTTAAAAGTAAAGGTTTAGTAACAGGAAATGCTTATGGAGATAATTCATGGTGTAGACCATATTCATTCCCTCCATGTGATCATCATACTGATGAAACTAAATATGGACCTTGTGGAGAATCAAAACCAACACCTTCTTGTGTTAAAACATGTTCATAATAATCAGGTAGAGATTATAATTCTGATAAAATTCACTCAATTGATTCATACTCTGTATCATCTAAAGTAGAATAAATATAAAATGAAATTTATACATATGGTCCAGTAGAGGTATTAATATATTTTTAATTTAGGCATCTTTCACAGTTTATGAAGATTTCTTATCATATAAATCAGGAGTATATTAACATGTTACTGGTGCATCATTAGGAGGACATGCAGTTAAAATAATAGGATGGGGAGTAGAAAATAATGTACCATATTGGTTAGTAGTGAATTCATGGAATGAAGGATGGGGAGAGAATGGATTATTTAAAATACTACGTGGATCAAACCATGTTGGTATAGAAGGTGGAATATATGCAGGAAGAGTTATTTGATAATATCAATCATCTTCATCATTTCCACAACATGCAATTACAAATTTCTTCTTTTATATTACTGCATCTTATTCTAATTATTATTGTTATCCTGCAAAATGCATAAATACAGATTCTAATGTTGCTTAATTAATCTAAAAATCTTTTATTAATTTTAATTTATTTTGCATTATCTCTAAAAAGAAACTAAATGATTTATAGAATGAGAAACCATTCTTTTATAATTAAATTACAATTTTATGTTGGTCCTCTTCTAATACTTCACTATTAGGAAATTCTTGCTTAATATTTTATACAATCATTTCATTTTATACATTTTCCTCTAAATCTAAACTTACTCTATATCCTTCTCCGAATTTCTATTTTAAATGTTATGGTGTTCCCATACATTAAAATGACCCATTCACTTGTATAGCTATTTTAGAACATAAACTTTCAGCCTCATCCATAGTATGAGTAGTTAATATTACTGCTCCATTTCTAAGTTTAACTCCATTTTATATGGCATTCCAAAGGAATCTTCTAGCTATTGGATCTACACCAGAAGAAGGTTCATCAAAAAATTACATATTTGTTCCACCCATCAATGCCAATGCAACACATAGTTTTCTTTTGTTTCCTCCACTTAATTTATCAGCTGCAGTTTATTCATAATCAGTCAATTACATTACTTTCATAAAATAAACTATAGACTATTCCACGTCTTATCCATTTAATCCCTTTAAATAAGCCCAAATTTAAAGATGCTATCTAACAGTTAGAATTTCAAATAAACTATCAAATTAAGGGCAGATTCCCACATTTTAAAATATTTATCCCATTCCTTTGTCAATTTATTATCCCATTAATTAGATTTCACCTGTTGTTGGCTTTAATCTGCAGGTGATCATATTGAAAGTTGTTGATTTTCCTGCACCATTAGGCCCAAGTAAACCAAATATTTATCCAGATTATACACCAAATGATGTACCTTTAAGTGCTTGGAAACCATTTGCATACACTTTTGATAACTTACGACTTATGACTTTATCTTGGCAGTTTGGCTATTATACTCTTTATGCCTCTTGAATTACATCCTAATCTTTAGATTCTATAATAATAGCTTAATTTTATGCAGCTAAAAGTTTTCTATGATCTATAAGTATTGCAATATAAAAAAAAACAATTGTTTATAATAATAGAATAAGTAAACAATATGAACTTTCTTCTATGAAAAAAACCTCTTAATTTAATATTGGAGTATTATAATATGTATCTACGGAAGCAGTCAATCCTCCCAATAAAGCAACACTTGGCATTAAAAATGATAGGATCCATTTTACACCTTAATTTTTAATTGTGAAAAATAAAATCATTCCTGGCATATAAAATATAAAAATTTCTAATAACATTAATAGTCTTAGAGACATCAAAAAATCTGAAAACAACCACTATAAAGTATAAGCTAAAGATACATAAGCAGCAAAAGTAAATAAAAATAAACAATAAATTATAAAATGATTTAATGGTTCAACCATAAAAATAAGTACAGTGAAAGAATATATAGCAAATAGTATTAGACATACACACATATCAAATGCAAAATTAGCTAACCAATATGGTGTGACTCTGCATCCCATAACATTTAAGGCATATTTTTATTTTAATTATCTTTCTTAAACATATACAGCACCCATATTTGTAGTTGATATTGACATAGCCATTACAATTTCAATAAAGGCACATAAATATACAGTGAATGCATAAATATATTCCATTAATGGTTAATGTTTAGGATCATCTGGATGATCATTAAAATCAAAAGTACTTTTTGTGACACTTCCCAAAAATGGTCCTAAGAAACAAAAAATGGATGAAAATATCAATTAAATAGCTAATCTTTTTCCTTTTAAACCATATAACTTTCTTATAAAACATGCTTTGAATTAAAGGAAAAAAACAAATCTTGGATCTTGAGTCAGGCAATCTGGAGGAATAATTTTAGCGAATTCATCATTTATATTTACATCTGGTATATCAGACTCATTTACTACACTCCCATGTTATGCTTTCTTTAAAAATGCTTCCTCATCCATACCAATATTTATGAATGCTTCCTCTAATGTATTCATCATAAGATTTATTTATATGGATTTATCATTTTCCAGAATTTCAAAAACAGGAAGTAATTTTTCTTTACTATCAAATTGTACTGAATAACTGATACATTCATTTGCAGTCTATGGTTCTAAACGGGCTTCTATTATATGATTTTAAACTAAGCTCTTAATTTTCTCTTATTTATCTTCCCAGTGATTTAAATTATTTTAAAGATTATAAATATTAAGATGATATCCTATTCCAAAATTCTTTTTTACAAAATCAACCGATCCAACAGTCAATAACTTTCCTTTTGCCATAATGGCTATTCTTTCAGATAGTACCTCTGCTTCATCTAAATGATGAGTTGTTAAGATTAGACATTTTCCTTCATTTTTCATTTATATTAAAATATTCCATATTTTTCTTCTTGTTACTGGATCCATTCCAGATGTTGGTTCATCCAAAAATATAACTTTAGATCCTCCAATTAATGCCATGGCCAAACATAACTTTCTTTTATTTCCCCCTGATAAATTTTTAGCTATTTTATCTCTTTCAGTTGATAAAGCACATTTTTCAATTACTTCTTCAATATCATTAAGCAATTAGGCTCCATCTAATCCCTTAATTTATCCATAATAGCTTAGATGTTCAAAGACTGTCAAACTATTATATAATACATCTTTTTAAGGACAAATACCAAGAAAACTTCTTATATCATCTAAATTTTCTTCTGTTGTTTTTCCATAATATCTAATTTCCCCTGAGTCCTTTTTAATTAAGCCTGTTAATAAAGAGATGGCTGTAGTTTTACCAGCACCATTATGACCAAGAAGACATAGAATTTAAGATTCATATATTTGTAACGTAACTCCATCAACAGCCCTAGTTTCCCCAAATTATTTTTTTAAATCATCAATTTAGACAGCTTTTTACTATAAAAATAAATATAATTAATACATATTGATTCCTAATTTATTCATGAAATATAGCTGAACTATAATCCTAGTCATTTGTTTCTGGTATCTCCTCATTTAATGGTTCAACATATGATGACTAGTTTAAGAATTATTCTTTTTTTGATTTTTATAATTTACACCTAAAAAGAATAATGGATGTTTATTAGTTCCATATTCATTTGGTACAACTTAATCAAGGTACTATGCTAATAATCCAAAAAATAAAATATCAAAAGCCAAAACAGTAAAGTATTCTTATTTTGTGAATTCAAATTTTGTAACATTGGTTATTATTAA
>JMSD01000004.1:5520-53819 GCA_000715435.1 Paramecium caudatum
ACTGAAGCAGTGATAGGAATAGTTAATGTATTCGCTTGTGCCTTATGAGGTATATAAACAAATAATAATTATTAATATATTTTAATGGGAAATAGTGGGTCTTCTTCTTTAGGAACAGGACATGGATATAGAATTATTTCAATTGAGCCAAATTCATTTGGATCTAATCTAAGTAAATCGTATATTTCAATATTTCTAGATCTAGAAATATTTTTAGATTATATCATTTAAATAAAGACAGACTCTTAAATTAATGCATTAAAATTATTAGAGAGTGATGAGCCTATTGAACTTTCTATATTTAATGTTATTTCATAAGAAACAAGAAAAATTTATATATCAGAACCAAGATCAGCAACAAAATTAGGACTTTAAATACGTTATGAATCAATTAATCCTTTAATTTTACATATTACTAATGTTTTAAATAGTAGTCCAGCACAAGAATGTGGTTTATAAAAGAATACTGATTATTTATTGGGAATGATGTCACATAGATATAATTCAATAGATGAATTTTCAGATATAGTAACAGGTTAAGCTTATTCAAAATAGGAAATAGAAGTAAATTTAAATATAATTAAGCTTTGTATTTTTTCTCCTTAATAAAAAAAGTCAACTAGAATTGTAAAATTACTTCCAAGATATAATTGGGGAGGACCAGGAGCACTTGGATGTGAATTTGCTACTGGAGCATTACATAATTTAAGTTTTAGTAAATAATTAAAACATGAAGAAGAATAAGTGATTGAATAAATTCAATAAACAAATTAATACAAAAAATAGGAAAATATTGAAGAAATTCAATAATAAGAATAAAAATTAATTAGTAATGAAACAATAAAATTGGAAGAATAAAATATACAAGAATTACAATCTATTTTAACAGAAAAATAGAGTGAAAATTAAGAAATCGATTTAAGTCTTAGCATGATTGACTCATAAAGTATTTATACATCACTTAATATAGTTTCTAATTAAATTTAATAGTAAATAAATTTAAGTAATAAAGGATTAAATTCAGATCTATTAATTGATCCAATGAAAATGTCTGATTAAATTAAAGATAAGTAAAATTAATCCGAATCATCTAAAGAATAATTAATTTTAGAAAACAAAGAATCTAATTAGAATGGAAATTTAGAATAAACTCCAACTAATATTCATGATGATTAATGTGCAATTAGTTCTAATTAATAAGATACAGAAGAAGTAAATTATATGATAACTTAAAGTAAGGAGAAATACATAAATTCAGAGGATTATTACGTTTTTAAGAATAAGGATAAGAATAATATATGGAAAAGGAAGAAAATAAACAAATTGATAATTTAAATACTTCATTTTAATCTAAAAATGGTTCATCAGATTATTCACATCTATAATAAAATTAAATTGAGAATTTACGTATTATTTATTTTTTAAAATAGCTTTATCATTGACTACATCAACACTTTAAGAAAATAATGAATAAAAACCAGTGGTGGCTAAATATGTAAATTAATTAGTATTTAAATCCACAAAAAGAGAATAAATGTATGTTGTTGATAAAAAATTGCTATTTGATATTCAATTTGAAGTCCCTAAATATTATGTTAATATATATTGAGTATATTTATGTTCATTATATTTTAATTAAACAATTTAAATAATAATACACTAATATTTAGCAGCAATGTTGTTCCCTTAACAAGCCACATAACCATTAACATCTACAATATAATTGTAATAAGCTCCTTAAATAACTACGGCAGGTTAAAATATTAGTTTAATTTAGTTTCATTACCTTAATCAAATGTACAACCTCAATAGTCAATTTAATAAAATACAAATCCACTAATTGCGTTAACTACTTCCAAACCTGTATCATCAACTGAAAATGAATTTGCTAAATTAGTCAAATATTATTAAGAAAGACCTCCATTAGTATTACATTATTGTAAATATTTAGACCAAAGCAGAATAATTAGAATTATTGATGTCATAAACTAATTATCAAAGAAATAAAATACAAAAGAATTTTTTAAAGCAAATAAATGTCCGAAAAACTCAATGTACTTATCAAATTTTAATTAAGATTTATTAATCGACACTTTGAGTACTAAAGTAAATGTATTGTTTCAAAAATTTGGATTAAATGAAAGAAATATAGAATATTAATCAGAAGAATTACTTAGACTTAAGTAAATAGTCTAAACAAATCAGTAAAAGGAAAATAATCTTTTTAAGTCTATTTTAGTGATCAAAGAATTTTATTCAATACAACTAAAACAGTATCTAGATTTCAATTATCAATTTCAAGCAAATAGAAATGTATTATTTGTATTTATAAAGGTGTTTAATGCTTACAATTTAGTGGAAAATTACACTATATAAAGATAATAAAAAGGCATTAAAAATTTATTATAAGAAAATAAACAATAATTTGATTGTGATAAAACTATTGGAATCAAACCCCTAATTTTTAATACACATAATTAGTTAATAATAGAAAAATTATTTTTTGAACGAAAATAATTAACAGATAACCTCAAAAGCTTTTTATAATATCAAAAAATATCTAAAACTAATGTTTAAGTTGATTAAAAAAAATTTTATTCCGAATTGTTTGAGTGTTTTGTAAAAATTCAGAGTGATCACAAAGATATTATGAAATTGCTTAGCCTATAATTTAAAGATATAAATTTTATATCACCAACCATAGAAATGGATTTAATAAAAAATTCTGTAAACATTTTAGAAGAAGAGTAAAAAAAAAAAATAGGTGTTCTAGATATTGCAAATTTAAATCGTAAAGTTTATGATATTTTATTTTAGAAAAATTTAAAGATATTTATTTAGAAAATTTATCATAAGATTTAGAAATTAAAAAAGAAGGGTAATTTTATCCGAGCGGAATATTGTTTTTACTCATGAGATGCGGGGAATTGAAATCTGCAAAATCTCTTTTATTTCAATTTTTAAGATAGCAAAAATATAATAAATTTTTTGAATTATTAGGTGATTAAAGGTATATATTGAATATAAGAAAGCCTTACAAATTATGAAAAAATATAACAATTAGAATTATTAAATGAAGATGATTTATTTTTACAATGTTGCTACCTTGCTTTTGATTCTGGGGAAGTTTTAGAAATATTTGAAACAACTCATTTTGAACTTGATTAAGATTTATTTCTTTGGATGACATTAAAGACTACACATATTAATCAGGATTAAATAAAGAGAGGAAATAATAATTGGTTGCTTAGAGATTTGTAGGAAGCTATTCCCAAGAATATTAACCCTAAAATGGATATATTATTATTGCGTTATGATTAGATTTTATTATAACTTCAGAAAAACAACGAAAGTTTTTTATCAAAAATGGAATACATAATTTTATACTGTGTTTTAAACAATATATTCAAGGGTTAATTTAAAAATGAGGATATTTCTGATATTTTAAATAGCACTTTAGAATTACTCTTTGAAAAATACCCAGAATTAGGAGTATTATTAATAATGATTTATGAATAAGAATTTGAGGAAGCAATTTAAAAAATTGAATAATAAATGAAAAAACAAATATATACCCCACAAGTATTCTAAAACCAAAGATTCATTGATATTTTTGAATCAGCTTTAGGCGATACTTAAAAAAATTCTTAAATAATTAAAAATTATTTAATCTTTTATTTCGAGAAAAGTCTAATATAAATTCATTCGGAATTTATGGAAAATGGAATAAAATCAAACAATTTGGTAATATTAATTTTACTATTATAGAATACTATAATGAACCATCATAAGACCTTTATTAGTTCCATAGATTAGTTTATTTAAAATCTAAAAAATTATATTCCTTGTGTAAAAATTGGAGCCATGGATATGGCTAGTTAGCTTTACTATATGATTGGAATTGTATTAGCAATAGGAGAATGTTAATTTTAAATGAAAACAATGGAACTCAAATAAAATTAAGATCAGTCTATTAAGGGCTTCACAAAAAATACTAATAATCCTAAATAATATTACAACTTTTTTACAACAATTTATTCATACACAAATGCAGATCCTAAATAAAAATAGCTTTTTAATTTGTTATAGACTTTTAATTATCTTATTTAATCAACAAAAATAGATTAATTTAATATTGATAAATTTAGATAATTTTGTAGCTTTATTGATATTTCTAAACTTAGTTTAACATTAATTTAAAATAAATAAAGCTATTTACTAAAATTATTCTTCTGGTTAATTCAATAATAATTAGAATTTAATATTATTTAATTTCCAGAGCTCAAGTAATATTTTATAATAATCTAGATAAATGAAAGATTCATATACTAAAACTTGTTAAAGATAAAGAGATTCAACATCAAATACATTTAATCTTGTCAAAGAAGAACTCAATTTACATTTTTAGGACATTAAATCTTTACCATAGTGATTGTTATATATTTAAAATATATCATTTACCTTAATGTCTTGATCTCTAAGTATAATATTTATAAAACAATAGTTAAATAATATTTTATTAATGCAAATAACTCCGAAAGCATTAACTGCTTTACAAAAACTCTTATCAGTTAATTCTCCAATACATGGCAATGAAAAATAAAACTAGGAACACTCTGAATCAAAAAGTCTCTAAAAGTCGATACCTAATTTAAGTGGTGGTTAATCTGAAGGTATCAACAATAAATTGAAACAAAAACTTTAAAGTCCTAAAGCAATTGAATCAACAATGAAATCAAGTGGAGGAAAAAAAAACAACACTGTAAAACATTCTAGTGATGTAAAAAATGAATTGATTAATGCTCTAAAAAAAACCTAAAATCAATAAAATAAATAAAAAGCGATCAAAAAGAATGGGACTACATTAAATCAATTATTATAACCATAACCAAAAAATTCATTGAAATTAAAAAGCGAAAAGAATAGTTATCAAAAAAAAAGACCACCTTAACTTGTGGATTTTGGTGAAGATGATGATTAAAATTAGCCAAAAAATATATTGAGTTCAAAAAGTGTTTAAAAAAGTCCTAATAGTCTCAATAAATATCCAACAGGTTTATATTTGAAGTTATAAAAGGATTTTTTACGAGTACACATTAAAAATAAAGCGGTTTGAATGTATTTGGATCACTTAATGAAGTATTAAGATAATATATTCAAACAAAGAGTTAATAAAAATGTAAGGAATTAATTTAATATAGAGGCTGGGACAGGAGAAGGTGTTAAAATAGGAATTTGTTAATCAGCAAGAAATGCAGAAAATAAAAAGGACAAAAATTTGTTTCTTTCAGAAAACAAAAAATTGTTTGATACAAAATAACATGATTTTACACATCTTTTGTCAGCATTATATTTCAAAACTTCAAAAATTTTACATGCTTACTAAACAAAAGAAGCTTTATGGAAATAGTAAAAAAAAAGTCTCAGAGAAGAGGCTAAATTTTTAAAATAATTATTACAGTAACATTAGAATACTTAATAAAAATGATTATTTATGTTTATACACTCAAACTACTTTTGAATTTAGTATAAATTTTCATATATAATAAGATTTTTTATCAAAGTTAAAACTATTGTTTAATGGATTTTTTTATTAAGTACTTCTATTTTCTTGTTTAACTACTTTTTATCTTTTATTTACTGAATTACTTGTCTTAGTAGATGTTGGAATTTCATATAATCTTGAGTTTTAACGAAATTGATTTTATAATTACCATAATTAACTGGTTGGTTTTTAATTGCAATCAATCATTAATTTTTTTTGATAATTAGTTAAATCAAGTAAATCTTTAGGTGTATGTTTACTATTACTTTTTTTTCTTTCATCTATATTAATATATATAAAAATTACTTGATGATGCATATTCAAATGAAGAATTTATATGTTTAACAGTAGAATTCTTTTTTGTTTTAACTTTTGATTGTGGAGATATAGAATCTTTTTAAACAATACTTTTGCTTTTATTAATATTAGTATTATCATTAATTGATTAATGATTTGTAGGTGTCTTTTTAGAAACATGATATGAAATTGATTTAGGTCTTTCTAAAGGATCATCCATAGATTAAAGTGATATAATTTATGTAACATCAGTTGGAATAGCAAATTTTTATTATGGATTTATTGGTTAGTATTTCATTTTATGAGCATAATTAACAAGCATTTAGGTTTAATCATCACTTATAGCTTATGGTACACTTTTGCCTCTATTTTATGCACTTGTACTTTATTAACCATTTTATTAAACAGAACCTGATCTATTTTATTTAAATATTGAAGAAGCAACAATATTAGATATAGGAGCTAAAATAATAATATATTATTACGTTTTTTTGGTCTTTATTTTGGTTCTAAAAATGATTCTTCAAATATAGTACTATTTATATCTGCTTTAGATTAAACACCATTAATTAAATTTCTTTTAAGTGCTAAATAATATGCAGTTGTAACATCATTATGTTTATTTGCATCTAAACATTTAATTATATATTCTTTATCATAACCAAGTTATGATAATTAATCAACAACATTATCATCAATAGGCATTCTATTATAACCTACAATAATTCCAGGAGATATTTTAGATTAAGTTTAATATAAATTAAACCAAGGATGTGTTTTCATTTATTCTACTGTAATTCTTTTAGTTGGATCAGTTGTTAATACTGATTTTATAAAATTAGCACCATCAGAAGAAACAAATTTTGGTATTTAATATTCTCCATTTAATATTTTCTTATATAATGCTGATGTATTTTAATCCTTTTTATAATATATAATTATTTTACTTCAAATGGTAAATAACCACAAATACTAGCAAATAATATTACTCCACTACTCCATATATCTACCATTAAACAATCATATTTTTATCCAGCTATCATTTCAGGTGCTGCATAACATGGACTTCCACATGCTGTTTTTAATAATTCTCCTTTTTTATATGTATTTCCCAAACCAAAATCAACTATTTTTATACAATTATTAAAATCTAACAATAGATTTTCTGGTTTTAAATCTCTATGTACAATACATAATTTATGTAAATATTCAATTCCTGATATTAATTGTTAATAAAATTTGCATGCTTCTATTTCTGAAAGTCGTTAATGTTTTACAATATACTCAAATAATTCACCTCCATTAGCAAATTCCATAACAATAAAAATATGCTTAGGAGTTTCAATAATCTAATTACCTATACAATATTACTTCATACAATTATATGACATGTTTATGTCTAATTAATTTTAATATATGAATTTCTCTTGAAACTCTTTCTACATCAGCTACTTCAACAATTCTTTCTTTTTCCAATATTTTTATAGCAACCTTTTCTTAGGATTTAAGATGAACAGCTAATTTAACTTTTCCAAACGTTCCTTCACCCAATGTTTTTACTTTAATAAAATACTTAAATACTAAGTTAATAATTTCCTATAATTCTTCTATTATTAAGTTTAGGTGCATTCTTATTCTCTTTATCTGATTCATTCATGGTTATTTAGTACAATTTATTTATTCTTTATTTTAATAATATCGTTAATATTTTCACAATAACATTTCTATATTACAATATACAATAAATACTCTATTTTCAATAAACAAAATAATAAAACTTAGAAATTCTGATTTTGATAAAGAATTTTCTTTAATATCATAAGTAATTTTGAACTTTATATGGGGAATAGAGATTATTAATAAACAAATATTAAATATTTGTGTGAATTTAAAAAGTTTATGTAAGATAATGGTTTCGATTTATTAATCACAGTTCCTGAATACAAAAAGAATTAAGAAACAGTCATATATCGAGTCAAGTAAATAAATTTATTATATCTAAGCTTCTAAGACCTTAGAGCGTAATATTCCTTCGAAAACAATTACAGATATTCAGAACTTAAACAGTTCCATTAAACTTTAGAAACACTCAAAACAAGTCTTCCAAAGTTCCCAGGAACTCATTGGTGGAAGTCAGTCAACTCAGACTCAAATTTAATAGAGTAACGCAGAGCATAACTAGACGAATACTTCAGAAATGTCATGTGCTCAAGACAAGTTAGAGACTCTTTGATCTTTAAAAACTTTCTTCTCGTTGCCTAAAAGGAAAGTGAGAAAAGGTTAGAGAAGGTATCTATATGTAATAATCCATAAGGAATAAAAAGAAAAAGCAAAGAAATTTGAGGGGCACTCAAATAAAAAAACTAAGACTATGAAATTTGCAACACCTGCACCAAACCCTGTCAATCTTCCTCCTACTCCAGGAGATATTAAAGAACGTTCTTAATCAGTTGAACATAAACCTGTTAAAAATAAAGGAGGAAATCGTAAAACACCTAAATAGTAGTCACCAGTAAGATATTATTTTCAATTTTTTAGATTTTGAATTTTGGTGGTTCAAAGATATTCAGAGGAATCCTATCAAACGCAGCAAAATAATGATAAATTAAATCATTTTATGTAAAAATATTCATAAATTGCCTCTCTTTTATAATAATGCTTAGAAAGCAAAAGTACTTTGAAATCTATTGTTTTATAGAGTTCTTAAAACTAATCTTTCGTTAGATAAGCATATGCTATAATTAGTAAAGCAATTGAACATTATGATTAACTATGTCAAATCATAGAAGATATCAGACATATTTAATATTTTGATATACATGATCAAAATTTAATGATTGTATTGATGCTAGATATTTTTAATCCTTAAAATAAAAAAGCTAAAAAAATGGGAGGAGTATTAGCCAGATATCTAAAATAACATAAAGTATTAATTAAACAATTTCTTGAAAAACATAAAGTATATGAATCAGAAAAGAAGAATATACATATTAGAGCATTAAAATAATTACCATTTGAAGGTATATAAGATTAACATATTCCAAATTTATTTATGGTGGAATATGACATTTATTCATAATATTTAGCTGCAAATCCTGAATATATAAAAGGTAATACTTTTATTGTACAAAGTAAATCAAGTGCACTCCCAGCATATTTATTATTAAGAAATATAAAAAATAAATAAGCAGATATTATTGATTGTTGTGCTGCTCCTGGTAATAAAACCATTTAACTTTCATAATATGCTATTTAAAATAATATAAATGGTAAGATTTATGCAATAGAAAGAGATGAAAAAAGATTTTAAATACTATAAAATAGATTAACAAAATATGAATGCAATAATGTTATACCAATAAATTAAGACTTTTTGTAATTAAATTAAGCAGATTATCCAAATATAAAAATAGCATTATTAGATCCTTCATGTTCGGGTAGTGGAATGTTATAATTAAGAATGTTAGAAGCTCCAAAGAGTGATTCTATATAAGTTCCTAAAGATAAATAAGATTAAATAGCATAACTTTCATAATTTTAAATAAAAATGTTACATCATTTAAGTTCCTTTAAAAACCTGAAATTGATAGTTTATTCAACATGCTCAATATATTAAGAAGAAAATGAAGATGTAGCCAATTCATTTTTAAATACCCATAAAAATTGGAAAGCAATATAATTGTTTCCTGAATGGTCACATAGAGGATTAGATTAAAACCAAAATTATGTTAGAGTTCCTCCATCGACAAGTGATGGTTTTTTTATTGCAATGTTTAAAAAAATATCAAATAATTGATATATCTGATAACAAAAATTAATTTCTTTAGTAGTGTTTTTTCTTTCTTAATATGTATTTAAATATAAATAAATATGTAATAACAAAAAGAGTTACCTAAATAAACGAATAGACAATCTTACAGCAATAACACATAAAGTTCATTTCAATGTATTGTCAAAAGAAAACATTTCTTTAGTGATCGTAAATATTATCTACAATTAACATCACAGTAATTAACAATGAGTTAGGTAAGACAATATAAATATACTTAGGAACCACTTTGTTAAAACTCAAAGTATATTTATTCATTAAATATTGAAAAAATATTCAACTGGATTGTTTAAGATAACAAAATTATCGGTTTTATTATTCCTTATTAAGAAAAATAAAAAGACTTTTATGGTGAACCAAATGATATAATTAAATTGAAGGAGGCACTTGGTGCATTGATCTCTTATGAAAAAATTGAAAAGTTTTATCATAAAGGAGTAATACTATAAACAGGATCTTTTGGAAAGGTATATAAAAAGTAACGGTTAGGTGACTAGAGAAATTTGTAAATTTACTAATAAACATGTTGCTATTAAGACCCTTAAAATTCAAAATAACTAATCATAAACTATAAAGAATGAAATTGAAATATTAAAAAAGTTAAGATAATATTAATCACACCATTTACTCAAAATTAAAGAAGTATTTAGAGATGAAAACAATTTTTATATAGTAACTGATTTTATAGACGGAATAGATCTAAAAACTTTTCTAGAATAAAGACAGAAACCAATTACTATGTAAGATTCATTATTAATTTTAAAAGTATATTATATAATTAAATTAGTAAATTTTAGAGGGAGTTTAATGCATTCATAAAGCTGGAATAATTCATAGAGATTTAAAACCTGCTAATATAATGTATCACAATAATTAAATTACAATTATTGATTTTGGTTTAGCTTGTTTTAATGGAAAATAGTTAGAATAATATCCAGCATGTGGAACAAGTGGTTACTCTGCCCCTGAAGTTTTAAATATTTGGAAATAAAAATAACCATATGATTAAAAGGTTGATCTTTTTAGTATTGGATGTATATTTTATAAATTACTCACTTTGGAGAGTGTTTTTTAAAGTAAAACCGAAAGAGATACTTATGAACATAATAAAAAATGTTTAATAAATATTAATGAAAAAGGGCCTGTTTTTGATTTAGTTAAGTTATTTCTAAAATAAGATTAAAATTCAAGAATCAATACTAATGAAGCATTAACAATAGTATAAGCATTGATTGAATTTAAATATTTTGATGTTAATCTATGGTACAATAAATAATTTTGTAATTATGAAAAAGGAAGATCACAATGTGAATTTAATTAAGGAGATAAAGTTAAAATTTCAAAACAATGTAGTTTGACTAATTTAAATTGTTAAGATCTTAAAACAGAAAGATAAATTAAATAAAAACATTGATTTTAATCATTCATAAGTAACTTTTTCCATTTAATCAAATCTAAACAATCTTATTCTTGCTTAATCTGCTGTTAATTTATCCATTTTTTAATTTATTTAAGCAACTTTAGTTGGTTTTTTTATATTATCACCCTTATTTTTAATTTAAATTATTTCTTAATCAATTTGTTTTGAACTTTTTACTTAATCCAACAACTTTTGTTACTTTTTCTTCAATTATTCAATAACTTTAATTTATTTTTAATTATATTCATTAACTGGTCTACTATTTACTTCTAATTTTTAATTTCTTATTTCTTTTCTTTAATTATCCCATTTTTCTTAAAGTTTCAAGAGTTAATTTTAAGCATCTTCTTTATTTTTCAATTTAATAGCCTCTGCTGCTCCATTTGCAAATTTTCTAAAATCAAAATTTCCTTTTTCATCAAAATATTCAACATCTGCATAAAGAGTCTCATTAAATTATTGTTTTTATTTCATAAATTAATAATGTCATTTTTTTATTGTCTTTTTCGATACATTGTTTTGATAAGTGCATTATTCCTGACATTACTTGGAATAGGTGTTTTTGGTTATGGATGCTACATTTTGAGTTTAATTATTTTTTAAGATTACTAAGGTATTAATTATACTCATGAAGGGTTCTTCATTTTAGATGATGATTTTATAATGTTTACTTAAAATTATGGGGCATTAATTATAGGAAGCTTGTTATTATTATTTGGAATTATTGGTTTTCTTGGTTCCACTACAAACAGGGTTAAATGTAAAAGGGCTTTTCTATTAATATTTCAAATCAGTTTAATATCATTTTCTATCATATTCATTGTTCTATCAATAATTATGCTAATAGAAGCCAAAAAATATTTTTCATAAGGTAGAATTTTTATAGAATTTAGAATGTGAATCAACTGAATAATTTAAAGAATTGAGTGATGGAGTGAAAAAATCAGATCAATTGTTCTGCTCTATCGGTTGTCCTTGCAATTTAGATGCCAGAAAATTTGTTGATAAAAGTGCTCTTATTGGAAAGATAGGTTTTCAAAATTCAAACTTACCAAAATAGGTTTAGGAATGTACATTGTTTGATTCCTAAGAATATACTATGTTTTCGCAATTCATGAAAGTTAACATGACATTCATTTTAGATTTTAGAAGAAGATTATGAATGCTCTGGATGGTGTTAAAAAACATAAGTTTATGTTTTTTCTGATGTAAATAGGGGTAATACAAATGGATTTAGTTGCTTTGTTAAATTTTAAATTTATTATGAAAAATACATTACTGTAGTTGGATATTTTTCTTTATCATTAGGAATTCTATTTGCTATTTCATCATTTCTTATTTTTTGGTTATATTGCTATTTTGGAAATGAAGAAAGATTAAAAACATTCAAAAAATAATAAGAGATGTTGTTAAGATAATGATATTTTATATTATATTTCAAAATTCAAATAATGCTGCTTCACCTTTTAATCCATTATAGATTAAAGTATTATTAATTGGAACAAATTAATTTGTTATTAATTTTACTGCTTCTTAAGATGCCATACCACCTATTACTGCAGCAATCATATGTAATTTAGCTCCTTCATATCTACAAATTTCAAAAACATGTGTAGCAGGTACATTTGGAACATTAACTAATTATGCTTATTAATTAGCAATATCTGTTAATTAAAGTTCATCACTCTAATTAGGATATCTTTTATTAGTTTCTAAAAAAATATGAATTGCTCTTAATAAAATTTACCACAAATGTGTATCATCATCAAAATTATCAATTACATTAGGATTTTCTAATTCTTATTAAATAGTTCGATAAGTAATTTATTTAATATTACTTATATTATCAATAAATAAACTTATTTCTACATCATCTATTTATAAATCACATAATTGTTTGAATTATTCAAAATCTTTTTCAATTTTTTTTCCATAAATATTTTTCTTTAAATGTACATATGTTTCAGTTTAACATTTCATATCAGGGAAACCTCTTGCTAATGGAGGAACTCCATTTAAGTTTACAAATTTTTTAAGGGCATTTAATAAAACAGAAAATTTATTTTAGTTTTAAAGATTCTCCATTTCCATTCCATTTAATACTTCTTTCCATTAATCTGATTCAAATGCTTAATCAATATTTTCAACTGCTTCATAGAAATTTTCTAAAAATTCAAAACAATAGTTTTAACCTAGACTCAAGATTTCATCTTTAAATAATTTATGTTTTTCATTAAATGATGATGGATATTTACCATACTTTTAATGAAATTTTTATAAAGCCTTATGCAATATCACAATATATGGTATATGAGATATAAAATCCATTTCACCATCTATTTCTATTGAATCAAAATATTGTTTAAGCTCAGGAAATGGATTAAATATTCTTAAATCTACTTTTTATCCTAAAGGCTTTGATTCTACAATTTCACATTTTGGAGAATATAATCTTATTTTTCCTAAAAACCCATATGTTTCTACTTATATTAAATTAAATCTCGTATCAAGGAATTAACATTCATTAGCTATTACTAAATCAAAATGATCATTAATTTAGAAATCTTTATTGAAATGCCATTCACCTTTAACATCACTATTCATTTCCAGCAATAATTCAAGTATAACTCTTGCTCTAGGCTAACCTATTGTATCATAAGGAGTAAAGAAATTATTTTCAATATCATCTTAACTTACAATCTTGCTATCCACTACAACAATATAACCAATCCCAGGTAAAACCAAATTTTTTAAAGTTTCTACTCCAGCGGGATCACACCTAAATAACTTATAATTTTACCCTAACAATAACACCTTTGAGTTTTGTAACTTTTATTAACCATGAACACCCCATATTCTTACTTATCTATCATATTTATCATTTGAACTCATTTTATTAATTTATGGATTAAGAATTATTAGTATAGCCCTCCTTATTCAAATTAAAAGAAGAAGAGGAAAGCCTTCTCCACTTACTTTAAGATAATTATTTCTTTGATATGAATTTAATGATGCTTCCAGAAACATTGGATAAAATTAGTCAAACATTTTAAATTACTGTAGAAATTACATCTGCTTTACAATATTAATAAGAAAGAAAGAAATTACTCTTTAATCTACTAAAATATGACATAGGATTAGATATTTTGATTAAATTGATTTATAAGCGCGATTAATCACCTTTACATGGTTATTATTATTTGAAGACTTTGGAAGATCTTTCTAATATACTTTGGGAAATGCAGAATGAACTTTTGGATTATGCTATTCAAGAAGACATAGTTGAAATCAAAATTGCTTATAGAATAAACAAACTATTTTACTCAATTTTAAGTATAAATATTGTTTTAATTAGATCGAAAATAGAAGGAAAGAAAAATTATAAGTAAGGTAATGTCAGATCAAGTTGAAAAAGATATTTAATAATTAAAGATATAATAAGGAAAAATATAGGATGTTTATTGTTTTTTGTCTCATTATAGACACTATTATTAATGTTATGAATAAATATTCGAACTATTAAATAAAGAAACATCTTATTTACTAAAAAAAGTGATACTATTTAAAAATGAGAATAATACAATTTTGAATGAGATGGCTACACTTGAACATGCTCTTTAGTTAATGTCTAATTTAACAATTTATTAATAGGAACTTATTTTAACGTATTTACAATAAACTTTAGAATTGAATAATTTAGATATTAGAAAATAGTTCGCAAATTTATACTAAGCAATATATTACATGGATGATTTAAAGAAAGAAAACTTTTAAATTAATTTTAGAGAAGTAGTAAAAAAATCAATGTATTTTTATTTTGACATTGAGAATTGGAAACTTTTGATAATAGAAAGATTAATTGAAATGAATTAGCAATAAGATGCCTATGAATTATTGTTAGCTAGTAAAATAGATTGGTCAACATCAGAAAATAGTGACATCATAATTAATTTATTAATAACATCAAAAAGAATTTTATAAGCATATACATATGCTACAGAAATGAAAGATGAATGTATTTTCAGATATTTTATTATTTAAATGATTAAAAATAATGAAATAGAGGATTTACTAAAAATAGATTTTACTACAGAGTAAGATAAATTAGTGAATGAAATTATTAAAAATCTCTAAGATGAATAAATATTAATCCAATTTGCAAAAAAACTGTTAAGAACCAAAAAATATTATTAAGCAATTGAGTTTCATTAAATGATTAATCAAACATCCTTAGGTATTGGAAAATAAAAAATAGAAGAAGTAATATTAATTAATATATTTAGTTAATAAGATAAAGAATATCTTAATTGTCTGCTGTTGAAGAAAGATTTTATTTAGCTAAATTAGATTAATAAAATTAAGTTGACGATGATTTTGAATTAATAGAATCAATTTTAAATTAACCTATTGGTTTGGGAGAGAAATCAATTGAAAATGAAAAAAAATTTACATTTTTTGTCTAATAACCAAAAATAGAGAATAAAAGAATAATAAATTGTTGTGGATGGATTAGAGAGAATTTAATAGGAACCTCATTTTGAATTTATAATATAAAATATATTAATATGAATCACGAATCAGAAACAGCTTAACTTGTTTAAGATGAATTTCCTCCTTCATAAGTTTAAAGTTCATTAAGATAATAACCAAGTGTTGTATCGATGAATAAATTGCTGTTAATGAATACTTCTTAAGCATTTACACCAGGATTGATGTTAGCAAAATAAATAGTCGTTTTTTCATCTGCAATAAGAAAGTACAATATACTTAAAATATATAAGATCTATTAATCAATATAATAATAAACAATCTGGATCATTTAGTAACAATTTAGCAGAGAGCATGTAAGAATATGATGGAGTTTCATATTCAAATGATACATTAAGAGCTGATAATTCATTTACTGCTAAAAGTATAAAAGCTATTGGTAAAATATTTGGAAAAGTAGGATCTTTATTTAGATCTAATAAATAATAATAATAATAATAAATTAGAAATGAATCATTAATAGCAGAACACAGTTAAAGAATTGATGAAGAATAGCATGTATGATAATTTAATTCATCAAATTTCAACAAAATCACCTGATTATAATTGTCTATATACTCCTACAAAAGGATCATTTTTATCATCTAATGTACAAATTGCTATTTGATTTCCTAAAGGTGACCATTATACTTTCCAACATGGTCCCTATATTTATAATATTATTTACTTTAGCTTATATTTTTTGAATATCCTTTTCTTTATAATCTTAATCAAAATGAAATATGCTTACACAATTAGACTAATATAATTAATCTCTATACTTCTAATCCAGCAGCTAATAATTAACATTATTTAAACTATTCTGCAGCCCAATCAACTGATCTAACCCAACTATTACATTAAATTTATGTTTATAAATTTAATTCAACAGTTCCTTCTACAGGTATAATAACTTTCCAAATGATAATAGTTTTATCATTACTACATGATGCAAAATCTAAATCTTTTCCTCTTATCCAACTCACTTAATTTACACATTATTTATGTTTAGATAACTTAAGTAGTTCACAACCTTTACTTATAGATGTTTCCAATCTGATTCTTTACTAATTTATCCTCCTTTTTATCTTAAATAAATATGAACACTTCCATCAGCTACACCAGCAGCAAGTATTAATTTTGTATATGACCATGCAATTGTCTATACAGATTCTAAATTTTCTGTAAATTACAATAATTTAGAATATCTAGGTTTCATTTCTTTAAATAGACATATTGTTTTATCAAAAGAACATGATGCTAATATACTTCCATATTTTGGATTAGACCAACTTAATTACCAAACAGGACCTTTATGTTAACTAAATCAAATTAATTATTACAAATCAATCTTATATGTTATTATTTCTTTTTAATCAGATTTAAATGAGTTTAAATTAAACTCTTATATTTCTATAAATCCATCTGATGATCCTAATGCTATTTTTGACCATAAAAATCATAACATGCATCATGCTTATTTTTAATTATGTAATACAATCATTCCTTCATTCTTTACTTCAACCATATTTATTTTATTCACATTTTTAGTCGATGAAGATTAAAGATTAAATTCTTGCTTTGATTTATTTTATTACATAATTTATATATTATTTATTCAAATTTTTACAATATAAGTTTAATTCAAATCTCGATCTAATGTACATCCTCCAAATATTACTATTTTATTTATTTCATTTGAATATAATGCACTACTAGCCATTATTGCTGTTTAAAGAGTACCTGTCTTTTTTATTTTCTAATCCTAAAATAAATATATATGTGGATTAAGTTGACTACCATCAAATCCTCCAAATATATAAATATCTTAATTAACAGCAACAGAAGTATGTGCACATAAAACTGTTGATAAATTATCAATTTAAATAACTTCATGCGTAACTAAATTTATTGCGGAAATATCCTTTAATAATTCATTCTTGTGTCTGCCTCCTATCACTAATAAATAATCTATTATTTCTTATTGTTCATTATTAATTTATTATTATTAGTGTTATTCAATTTCAAAATCTAATTATTAATCATTCTTTTTAATTATTTATTGTTCTTCACTTTTTAATTAATCAATGATATTAAGTTCTTCAAAAACTGTAACTATTTTTTATTGTTAATCAATGTTCTTTTTTTGATTATTTTTAAGTTTTAAGCTTAATATATGACTAGTATGCATTTCTCTCGGCATAATTAAATCAGCAACATCTTCTACATGTTACCAAATTTCATTTTCTAAATAAATAAATTTATTTACAGATATCAAATATGTGAAAATCACTTAATGGTCCTTTTTCATCAGCTCCACCAAATAAATATAATTATCCTTTGTTATAAGTTAAAGTATGAGAATTTCTTCCTTTGGGAGTATTTTTAGATTTAACTATTTTTAGGCATTTTTTGTTAGGATCAATACAAAAAAATTCATCAGTGGATTGACTATCTAAAAATTTTTATCCTCCAAAAATATAAATTAATTGGGTATTTGTAACACATGCTGCTTAACTTGATCTAGGAGTATATATTTCTTAGTTTTCTAATTTTAATTCTTTCCATATTCCTGCCAAATTACCATCAGTTAATGGAAGGTGTAATGTCCAAAAATCATTTAATTCTTATAATCCATTTTCTGATCTATTCACTCCTCCTATCACTAAGTATTTTCCTTTATCATATTATAAAAAATTGCATCCTGCCCTAGGTATAGGACATTCTTTTCCTATCAATTTTAATTCTTACATTTATATTAATTTTGTAATATATTTTTTGTACATATTTTGATTAAATAATTCATAAAAAACAGGTCAATGGTTAATGATTTTCAAATATTCTTGTTTATCCAACAACTTATCAAGTTCTGATTGATTTGTAACTTTAGCTTATAGAATCCATGTTTCTTCTGCATTTTCATTAATTAGATTAGGAGATTCCTTTAAATCTTCATTTACCTTAAATTACAAATTTAGTTACTCCAATAATTTCTCCAGACACTGGTGCATAAATATCAGCAGCAACTTTGACACTCTCTAATGCCCCTAAAGATTGTTGTGGCTTGAATACTAACCCAATCTTTTATATATCCACATGAACAATTTCTCCTAATTCTTTTTATGCATAATCTGTAATTCCAATTTTAGCTGTATTATTAGTTGTATCAAATTTAATCCATTCATGATCTTTTGTATATTTTGTAAGTGCTTTCATATTTATTACTTTGTACTTGAAAACATATATCTTAATTTGAACATCTGCTTCATATACATTTTTATTAAATATATTTATGAATCATCAATTAAGTGATAAAAATTTATAAAAATCATTGTTATGAATAAGCTTAACTCTAGGTTTCTATTATTATCTTCCTAATTATAATTCGTGTTTATTAATTTTATCCCATGTTTCAAAATCAATAAAATTTACAGATCTTTAATTCAATAATGTTATTATATTTGAATATGGATCTTCTTTATTTTATATTAAATCTGCATCCAAATGATTTTTAAAATTAACTATTGTTTCTTAAGATGATGCAAAAGTTGAATCAATTACTCCTTTTGGACCAGTTTTTATCCATCCACAAGCATATTATCCTATTTTTAGCTTTTCATTATTCTGTTTAACACAACCATCTGAATTATCAATCAAATTTAATTCATTGTTCCATGGAATTTAATTATCTATACTAAAATTTAAATATTCAATACTTTTCTGACTAATAACCAACAGATTTGATTATCATATTGCACTATAAATTAGAAAATTCTTCTAATTTTTCTGAATATTAATGGAAAGCATTTCCTTTTAACTAATTATGTTATAATCTTAAAGTTAATTGTTTGTCTTCAGATATTGAAACAGGACTTAACAAAAAGCGAAATATAATATTTATTTTGCCATCTTAATTTTAAGGAGTATCTAAAATAGAATTCAACGTTTCTTCATCCTCAATTATTTCAAAATCTCTCATAAACTCTAATTTTCTTCTATTTGCTCTAGTCTTTTTTGTATAGATGCAATTTATACCACATTTCCATAATTTATGCCTAAATCCCTACATTCTGTCTCACTTTACTCATTTAAACTTTTTAGTAAATCTGGTTTATATAAGAAAAACCGAAATTAAGATAGCTTTGTCATTTCTCGCAACTCTTTTAAAGAGAATTATGACTGCACTACTCCTCTTCTTCCTATAATAACAATCTTATTTAATAATCACCTTACATTTTATAAACACTTATGTTTAAGCTTTTCTATAGTATCTTAATTTACATCAGTCTTTTCTAATTCATCAGTTTTTAAGCCAAATATACGAGATATATCAAGAGCAACATTACCATTTCTAAATTAATTTAAAAAATACCCTACTATTGCAATATTTTTAACATCTTTAAAATTAATATGTAAATTATAATAATCAGGATGACTATTATACCAATTAACTATTTCATGTGCTGAGTAGACCATTTAACTTTTTTCTCCAGGAATTTATAAAAGTTTATCATTTTATGCACCAAAAGCATAAAAAATAGAAGAATACATCATTTCCATTTCTTATATTGCGATATCTTTTCCCTAAATAATAATATTTGAATACTATTTATACTCCACCAAAATAATGACAATTTTAATGTTATTTAATACTTAATAATTCATCAGCTACTCTTTTAATTTTTTAATGATCAGGAGCCATTCCATATCTGATTAATCCAGTAGGGCAAATGTCTTTTTCAAAAACATGAATATTAATATTCTCAATATCATTTAATAAATGTTTAGCAGTATATAATCCTGCAGGTCCACTACCAATAATCTAATTAACAGATTATTGTTACTGCTAATGAAAATGGTTTATTGGAGTAAAGATGTTAAATTTTAGAAGCATAGTTTGATCCAAATTTTATCATTAATTGTTTAATGAATTTAATAAAGTAATATTGGTTGGAATACGAATAATTCACTATAGGATTTTCCTAAATAACACTTTCAAAGGATCATAAATATTTCTGGATTACTGTTGAAGTATTAGCACATATATAAAAACTTTCAATATTATTCTTATTTAGAGTAATTGTAGTTATACTTTAAGAAAGGATTTATAATATTCAATTTAAAGAATAGAATACATATTAGTTATATGAATTATTTTCAAAGCTATCTATTCCTACTATACTAATTATTGAAAGTGCTTCCAACCCAACTATTATTGGTATATCAGGTTTCATTATTATGATCCTATATTTTCCTTTTTTCGCTAATTTAATAGCAATGCGACATTAAAAATACTTATTTAGTAATATCAAATATCGATCCTCTGTTGAAGAATAAGAAAATTTAAATTGTAAGCTTTATATTTAATATTTTAAGACACATTGAATTTGCTTAACAGATCCTATAATATGCATAATTGGATAGAATATTTTCTATAAAAATAATTTATGCAAAATTAATAAGCTTCATTTCAATAGCTTGAACGATTCATCTAAGCTTCATTTTTAAATATATATCCCCATATATTAGTTATTCCTCTTTTAGCTTGGCATTTCTTTTTATGGATAATTATTTTATAAGATGATTCCTTAACTATTTATGAAGAAGGGTTATTAATTTGTTTTAACCTTATAATCTGTTTTGGTATAATATTTAATTGGCATTAATCCATGAAAATATAATTATCATTCACTATTAGAGATTGCAACCATTTAAGATTAGTATAATCATTTTGGTTTAATTTAACATAATTTTTTATTATAGCACCTATTACTTTATAATTTATTTACTGTCTATTATTTTTAGAGGAAGAGTTCGATATATCCTCTACTTCAAATTATGTGAATTTAGTTTTAGTCTTAATACTTTAATTAGGTAATCTTATTGATATTTTTCTATATCATCCATATGCATTACCTTATAAAATTTCAGTTTAATTAATAGTTATACCATTTACTTTATCAACAATAATATCATTATTATTTCAACACAGTTAAATTGAAATTGTTTCAGTATGTTTAATTTCAGTTCCTTTATGTTCTAGATTCCTTCATGAAATAATGACATATTTAAATGAAGAAATTCTTTATAGTTCTTAATATAAAGAAAAATAGAAAACTAGATAAAGAGTACAAAGTAAAACAGGTCTTTTGGTTGAAGAAGAACAATAATTTGTCATAGAGAAAGAAATAAATTTGTAAAAAAAAAATTAAATAGAATATCTATAGAATTAAAATACAAAATACTTTATTCATTATTTAAGATAGGTTGATTTAATGTAATTAGATGATTAATAATCTATTGAAAAAGATGCTTCAGTGATAAATGTTAAGAGATCTAAATTTATTTTAAATGTAATCATCCTTCTTAAATCGCATATATCATAATGTGAAAATGTATATTGTTATTGTAAAGGATTTCGTGGAGAAAGAAGAAAACTTATTGAAAAGAATTATCATGAATTAGATATGAAAATATATAATTCAATAAAAATCTAGAATTTAACTATTTAAGTTGAATTAATTAAAAGATATATTCGATATTATACTAAATTAATTTTTTAACTTGAAAAGGAAAAAGAAAATTACGATATTATTAGAATTACTTAATTACTAACTTACCTTTCAAGTTCTGAAGAATGTTATTAAGTATTATTGCTCCTAATGGAATTTAAGGAAAAAGTATCTCATCACTAAGATAATCTGTCAAACATTGCTTTGAGTGTTGTCACTGGATATACAAAACATTAAATACTTTAAAAAATGAATTTACTAGTTAAATTTGATGATGTCGAAACTTCTCTTCAATATAAAGATTTCAGAGTAACTGAAGTGAGACGAGATAGATTAATTTCTGAAATGCTTTCTAATATATAAATTAAATATGAGTTTCTTAAAAAAATAATTGACAATAAATATAATTATGAAGAACTCTATTAATTAATAAGTCATATGGTCAATTATAATTTAGGAGTAATAAGAAAAATTGAATAATTTTAAGAATTTTCTAATTCTAGAACATCTCTGTTACTGTATATGTTTTATTCATTAGAAATAATTAATGATTTTGATAAATTTATTAGATTAAGAAATCAATTAAAAACAAAAAGTTATAAATTTTTTGAATATGAATCAATTAGTAGCAATCCATAAGCCCAAAGAGTTTGTTATTTAAAAATAAATCTTGCTCGTCATGCAAAGAAAGGCAAGATTTCAAGGGGAGAGATAATTCAATTTTCTAATAATGCTCCTCATATGTTTGGTTATGGATAAAGGGAATTTAAAGAAGAAATTTTAACTGTTCATTAATTAGTGTCACCACATTTATCAGTTATTCATGATTAAGTGATGGAAATATTTTTATTAACTAACCGTCCTCAAGTCCTTAGAAAAAAAAGAGGACTTTTAGCATATAGAAAAAATTAAGATTTTTTATTCGTTGAAATGTTCTTAGATTTATGTTTTAATATTTCTGGTGATTCATTTCCTATTTATGGTTTCTTAAAATAAATAAATTCAGATGGAGCCTATGAAAATATTAAAGGACATATATTCCTAACTCATGAATTGAGAATTGAGGGTATATCAACACTGGCTTTAGAATAGTTTAAACTAAAAGATGGAAAGTCTTTATAAAAAAGAAAAATATTTAGACTTATATAAAATTTTAAAAAATATTAAGATTTATTAAAAGACAAAGAATAAAAATTTTATGAATCAGAATAAGAAAGATTAGAGGCAGGAAGTTGTTCAAATTAATTTAATTATAATGAATCTGAATAATTGCTAAATCATTTTACTGTTTCAGCAGAAGATATATTATTTAGAATACCTAAAGAACCAGCACCAGATATATATTGTGTTTCTTGTAAATTTATTATGACAATAGGAAGAATAAATGAAAAAGAATATAAATCATACATGATACAATTTTCAAAAATAACTTTTGCTGATAATACAAGTTAAGTTTGGATTGAATCTTCTAAAAATTTAACAAAAACAGACGAATATTTCGATTCTCAAAATAGGGATGTTACTGTATCAGAAAAATAATCCGAAAAATTATTTACAGATAGTGATTAAAATTGTGAATTCTCGAACATAAATGAAAATAAATCTAATAAATCAATTCATTTTGATGAATATTAATTCTAAATAGGTATGAACATTATAAGTCCATTTGATTCTTAAAGAGATTTACTTTCATTAATGAATGAAGAAAATTGTAAACTCCTTAACTTTAAATGATTGAAAATAATATAAATAGTGTACAAATTGAACATCAAAGTTTACAACATTTATAATAATAAATTGGATAGAGTATGGGAATAAATAAAACCCATAATAAATATTAATAATCATATTTTTAGAAGTCTAATTCAAAGAAATCTTTAGAATTAGATAATGATTAATCAGAACATCGTGATTTAGATAAAGAACAAGATATTAGAATCACTTAAACACCAACAACTGGAAACAATTATGGATTTCCATCTATTTTATAAAAAACTCATTAATATAGCAAATTTTCAACAAGAGGAAAAAACCCGAAACTCTTAAAAATAATATTTGCTATTGATGTTTTAAATTTTCTATTAATAATTACTTTATCAATAACATTTTACTTTTCTTTTACATTAAGATTAAAAGATAATATGAATATTATTGATATATTAAGGGCTTTTGTGACAACAGATTATACAAGAAATACAATGTTAGCTATGGGAATAAAATTAAATTAATAAGAATAAGATGAAGAAAATGAAGATATAGAATATTAAACTAAATTATTAAATTTAGTCAAAACAAATTGTGAAGCTTATTTAACATTATATTAAACTTATCTAACAGACAATTTAGTTAAAACAACACTTTCTGATATTAATATTAATTAATTTGATTTTTATAGTGGTGGAGAGGAATCTGTAAATGCTTGGACAGAATAATTTTATGTAATATATATGTAATAGGGTTTATATAATATTGATATATATAATTCCACTTCAATAAGCAAATTTAAGAATTCCCTAACTTCATTAATTAGTCAGTATTAAGTTCACAAAGAAGCATATGAAGAGTTGACTGTTAAATTTTAAGATTAATTAAATACAAATGTATAATTACTTCAATAATAACAAAATTTATGTTTGATTGTTTATAGTATTTTAGAGGTTTTTTTAGTTACAATTTACTATATAATTTACAGGCAAACCTTTAAATTAGTAAATAGAATTATAAGAAGTTGTGAATAAATATCATTTAAGTCATTAGAAAGTGAATCTATTAGATTAGTTGCATTACTTCATCATTTTTAATAACCTTCAGATTTAAATCTATATAAGTATAATTATTAAATAAAGGATAAATGTAATTTAAATATTAATGTTGCAGAATTATTTTCAAATTAAAGAATAACTATGAGATACAAAGCAAAAGTTTAATAACAGGAATAAAAAAAATAGTTTATTATATCTGATGAAAAATCATATTTTTAAAAATTTTTCTTTCTTATTTCATTTATAGCTTCATTATAAGGATTTTTATATTATTTAGGAATTAAAATATTTACTACAACCAACATTACAGACTTATAAAATAATTTGGATTTATTTAATTAAAATATACTTTATACTGAATAATATTTTTAAATGATGTTAAGTGATATGATACTCTAAAAAAGTGACTCTTTAAGAGAGGAAGGTGTAGCAGGACCTGTTGCTAAATATTATTAAACATTAGTTAATGAATCATATTAAGAAGTTGTAAGTTATACATCAATAATAACTTCTTAAGCTCAATAAAATTATTATGATTTATTAACAGAAATAACTAATAATGCATGTGGTCTTATTAATGATGATATGTGTTCAACTATTATTGGTGGAAAATTAACATAAGGTTTAATATATGCTGCGAATTATTTCACTTATTAAGTTAGAGACAATATATAATGTAATTACACAACAGAAAAAATTAATAAAATATCTGTATTAGATTTAATAGCTTTAGATTTTATAAGCACTGGATTTACAAGAATTATAATAGAAGGATAAAAATATTTAGTTTAAAAATTTGAAACAGAAATCAATTTAAGGACAATTTTATTTGTTACATTTATATTATTTTATGTTACATATTAGACTCTTGTATCATTTTTAGTATTTCGATTTTTCAGATAAAGATTTTTTAAAATCAGATAATTACCTTATGTATTACCTCCATAATCTGTTTATGGAGAAGATAGCTTTTTAAAAACATTAGTGTATGTTGAAAAAATTTATGATAATATCCAACAATGATAATAATAATATAATTTCATAAAAAATCAATGGGTTTAAATAAAGTCCTTTTTACCATCATACAATTCATCATAAATTAATTATGTCATTCTTCTTTTTATCTAACTAGATTTATATAATATGTTTTTGCTAGGTTTTAAGGAAATAACTGGTAATAAATGCATATTATCGGGCATACGTTTATACAAATAAAACTCAAGCGATATTTCTCCTCTATTCACTTATCTCCATATTAATTTATCTTATGGTCCCAATTTTCTTATTATCATTAATGCAATTGGCAATTCTAACTCAAAAGCTCCACTGCTATTATGCCGATAATCTAAGACTCCTTAGGGATTGATTATCGGCAAATTTAATAAATATTATTTTGTCATTGGATTTCCAGTATAATCTATTTTCACTTACATTACATCATCTGATTCTTGATCAATTTTATAATCTTTTAAATTAATTGTTATACTATCAGATTTTTCAACAACAAAAAATAAAATATTAAAAAATAATTGCATTAACTAAGATTAGTCAGATTTTATAACATTCTTCGCCAATTTATTCAATACACTTATCTTTATAAATCTTTTATGTGAATAAGAATTTGCAACAGTTTCAGTGACAAACTCAAGTGCTTTTTCTATACAAAATGCTTATATTGTTGTTTTCTAGAAAGTCTAATTTATTGTATAAAAATCTTTGATATTTTAGTATTCATTTTAAGCTTTAAAGAGTTTTGCTTCAATAACTTTATAAAGCATCTATACTTTTTGTTAATCAGTAATTTAGTCTGCAAATTTCTTAATCCAAATAAAATAAATCAAGCAAGGCTTTATATTTGTAAAAAAAATATCTTAAACTGTGTCTAATCCTCTCATTATTATGTCTCTTTTTAACTTAAGCTCTTCTATTTAATTTTCTTTTAAACTCTTTTTTACAAATACTAAAACACATGGTTGTAAATAATAAGATTAGTGAATTGAAATTTAATAATTTTCTTCCTCTAACTTTCCAATTAAATGATGTTCTTTTTAATTTTAAAATATTAGTCTTTAGCTGCCAGAGCAAGGATTCATCATTTAAAATAAAAAAGATTCTAAAGTTATTTGAGCATTCAGTTTTTTAGGAGTAATTTATTCTGACAAATTATTTCCTGTTTTTCTCATTGTTATTTTTATTTCTCTTATCAATTGAGTGAAATCTCCTTAATCTGATTCACATAGAACATTTTATAAATTTTTACCTAATAAAATGAATTATCTAAGTTGATTGTTTAAAATGACTCTAAATAATTATAAATTTTATTGGTTATATAGTACTTCAGTCATTTTCATTCTATTTAGTTCTTCCATGAAGGTGATTTTCTTCCATTTTTCTTTTTAATATAAGTGCTACAATATCAAACCCAAATACAATAGGTCTTATAATACTAAGGGTGTTTTCACATTTTAATAATAAATTATTGCATTTCCAATAAATATGATTAGAATCAAGAATGTTTTAGTTAAATGCTCTAAATTATTTAACAAACTATCTTATAAAAAGGAAAATTACCAAAAAGATGCTACTGTCGATAAAAATGTCTCAATATATATAGGTTGATTATTTATACCATGCCAAAAATTCGAATTAGGTTTATACAATGTGAATAGTAGAATCATAGAAATATAAAAATAATTTTCAATAAGCTAGATTTTATGTTTTAATCCACGAGAAAAAAATAGTAACAATAAACAAAAGCTCCATATTGACATTCCAATCCATTCATTTTTTAAAGCAAGTTCTATAATCAAAATTATTAACACAAACAAAACAAACCAACATTGATTTTCTATTCTTTTTTCCATCAAACTTTAATTAAAAATATTATATGAATGTTGAACAGTACGATCTGTGAATTACAATGTCCAAAAGTTCATATTTAATTTATTTAATAATTTATTATAATTTTATCCAATATATGATGGAAGTAATTTAGTATATATATCCGAATGTCTAAAAAATGTTGTTAGATTTAATTAGTAATGAAATTTTAATAACTGAGGAATATAAAAATTACAGTGATTTTGAATATATCAACAATTATAATTATTTATATTGTTTCAAATAAGAATTTAAGTCTCCTTTAACCTCGAATAACCTTTCTTTGATCTTGTTCTTATTTTAAATATAAAAGAACCCAATTTTTTTGTATTATAAAAAATCTCAATTAAAAAAGGAAGAAGTATCATATAAATTTAAATTTCATATCAAAGAATAATCATTAATACCTTTAATTGAAAGAAAATAATTAGCTTCGATGAAATACGCTAAAATATCAGATCAAACAAGATTAGCCTTCATTGATAAAGTTTTGAAGGGGACTTGTACGATCAAACAAGCAGCCAAACAATTTGGTATAAAGTTTTCAACCGCCAAAGCAATTCTGTCACTCTACAAGCATGAAGGTCGAGTTGGAAAGAAATAAAAGAGAATCAGAAGAATATAGAAGTAAGCTGAAGACAATCAAAGAGAAACAGCTAAAACTCTAAAAGAAGAGGCCACTGACCAAGTTGACTAGACCAAAGAACCTGTGAATGGCCAAAATTATTCTTAACAACAAAACTATAGTATACCACCATTCTTCAATTACTAGAACTACTATAGTGCTAATCTCTGGATGTATTAGATGTATTATCAGTCCTTCATGAATTATTATAAATAATGATGTTGGTTCTATAATATAATGTTATTCAAATTCAATGTTCTTCTGTATCTCAATTCTTATTAATTCAAACTATGAATTAGTCATTCTTTTTTGAATATGTAGTTACTGCCCTTTTAATAAAATATATTAAAATAGCTGGATTTTATTTTTATATTTTATATTTTTAATAAATCGATTGCATAAGTGCTAAACAAGATTACTTATAGCAGAAAGGCAGATGTTTTTATTTCTCTTTAAGCTATAATCATTTTTAGATCTCTTTAATGTATTATCATTGATATTTATATATAAAATTTTTCAACCTTCAAACAATTCATACATTTGATTATTATTGTTACATTTTTTGAGGCTGAATCTAATTACTATTAAAAATTTATTGAAATCCTTGATTATCCCTACCTAAGAAAACAAGATCTTCTCCTTCAAATGTAACAAATTTAAATTGATTCCACATTTGCTCAAACTCCTCTATCATTTCTATAATATCATCATAATGTTTATCAAAACTCATCCATTAATGCTTTTTATTAAAGCTATCTATTGTCCAATCAGCTGAAGATGAAATAAGGACTTCTCCATCTATTATACAAAAATTAGTTGGTAATATCTAATCTTTGATTGTATTTACAACAATCTTAATCTTAAAAGAACTTTCAATCAATAATTCACAGATAACAGCTTGAAATATTTCATCATTTTTTTTATTTCCTCTACAATTCATTATCAGATAAATCTGTTTTCCATTATTAGATAAAGCTATCAATAATTTTATAATCCAAGAATGGTCTATATCTGAAATACATGCAAATATGAAAGTTTTACAGTTTTTGAGAGAATTAAAGAAATATTAGAAATTCCATTAATTAGGAAAGAATATTGTAAATAATTTTCTTTTTTCCATATTTTTCTTTCTTATGCATTTCTTTCCATAGTATTCCTATAAAGGCTACATTTTCTTTTTATTAATGATCAACAAAAGTGTATATTAACAGTTGTGCTCTACAAATAATCCCTTAAAAAATTAGACTAATTAAATTTATTTTATTAAATTGTTATATCAATAAAAGCACAATACCTTAGTCAAGCTTTAGGAATGAGGTTTTCTTAAATTATGAACAAATGGACTTTGAGGAACAGAAATTTACAAATAATATAGTCAGATAGATTATAATACTTCAATAATAGTATTTGAATAGATAAAAATGATCAAAAATATTTTCATGACTACAACTGAAAATATTCAAAGAAATATATTAAAGAATTATTTAATTCTAAAATATACTAAGTTAATTTATTATAAATAATAATGGAGGATAAACATTTTCAAATTAAAATCAATAACTATTTATTTATAATACTCTCTATGTAGCTATGGATTAGAAGAATAAATTTACTGATTTGTATTGTAAAAATGAGACTAATTAATTATATAATTTTTCGACTTATTAACATGAAGAATAAAATATCTGCTTATAATATAAATTATATATCGGTTCCTTACTAATAAAATTTAATCATATCAGATTTGAAAATAAAAATATCATAAAGAAAAACAAAATGATAATAATCAAAGTAGAATTTTTCTGATAATAATATAAATTAATGCCAGGAAACACAAAATTAGAGTTTATTAGATTATCTAATTTATAAAACACCTGGTGAAGTTATCTGCAAGTGTTTACACAAATTTCTCTGCTGAAGATTAATTTTTTGGATTTTAATTAAATTGAGTGATATTAATATTATAATATTAATATATATCAACTTGCCCCCATAAATTGTGATGCAAATGTTCTTTTAGCAGAAGCAAAGACAGATGAAAAAGCACCACCAGATGATCCACTAGATTCTTATTTTTCTAAATTTACAGCTTCTGTATCTCTCATTGTAGCTCTTGCAACAATTACTGCAGGATCCATAGTGATAACAATTCTTTATATATAAATAAAGTACCCTTCATCACAAATTTCATCAATTAAAATTATCATTTGATCATAATTTTCTAATAATGTCTTTTTATTAATATGGTCTTTAGTAATATGTCCAAGTGATTCTTAAATAGCTGTTATAACTTATGATAAAATTATTTCATTTTCTTCAAAATCACCTAACACAAATAAATTAACTTCATTGAATGCTTTCATTACAATATTGAATTGACAGTATTAGAATATTTCAGCTTAAATAAAAATACATTTTTACTTTCGCTACCCTTTGTTAAACGAGCTCCAACTCTTTTTCCCTTTTCCCATATATTATGTTCAAATTATTTTTACACGTCAATATTTGTAATAGTGCCTTCTGGTACTCTTAATAAATTTTTTGAAAAATGTCTTGGATAATATTTTGAATATAGTCTTGTTCCATCTTATGATCGTACAAAAATTATAGCAAATATTTTTGAAATAGATGCTGAAAGTTAACTCATTAATAATAATATTAATCATTCATCTTAATATTCATATATTTTTATAAATCCTTAATCTAATCCTATGCATAAATATTTATTGTCATCACTCATATCAAAACTTATTACATCATATAATTAATTAAATACTTACATTTCTATCCAATTATTATTTAATTATTTCCATATTTTACCTAATTTCCCTTCAGCTGTTAACATTATATTAGAATTGTTATTAAAATAAACAGAATTTATTGATACCCCATTATTTTTATATTCCCATTATTTAATGTATTCTCCATTCACTTACTTTGAAACAGTGACTAATTTTCCATTCTTATCTGCAATAGCCAATATATCCTTTGATTTGCCAAATTAAAGAGCTGTAATTGATTCTAATTATTAATCTAATGTTTAAGCTAAATTCCATGACTAATTATTGTACTTCCATATAGCAACATGCCCATCAGTGAATCCAACTGCTATTTCAGTACTGTCCTTATTGAAACAAGCACAAGTTGAAAATACACATTAATCTTATTCGAAATTTTCATTTAAACTCATAATTTCCTCCCATTTCCCATTATTATATTCTAAAATAACAGCAAAATCGTGAAGACATTCTATTATTTTATTACAATTATTATTTAATTGTAAATTAAGTATTTGATTCCCTTCTGAATTTATGATAGTTTAATGATTCCATTATTTTTTCTTTTTATCAAACTTTAATTCCTCGATTTACCCTTTTCTGTGGGCATAGATAAATGATTCGTTGACTTAGTTATAGGTACAACAATAGATTTCTTAGGATTCCGTGATTGGGTCTTATTCTCTCCAATAGTTTTTCTCTTTTTCATATAATACAAAAGGGTCATTTTTTCCGAAACAAAGAAATTAATGATTGTTTATGAATTTGACATAAATAATTTGAGTAGACTGAAGTTAAATTTTATGGCTAACTGGAATAGAAGGTTTGTAAAATATTCTTTTGGGTTTTGTTTCTTGCTGCATTTTTATTAAAGAAATTAATTAAAATTAAATTTATAGAAAATTATATGAAATACAAAATAAAATAATAAAGAAATAATCACGAAATTGATTAATATTATAAAAGTATAATGTTATTTTATATTGGATAAAGACATTTTTAGTGGATTTCTTGGTCAGAAACTGGTGACCAAATTTTAATAAAAAATAAAGCATCATTTACAAAATAAATTTTGGTTTAACATTTTAAGCATTCAAAGTTGTCTTGTTTTTTAAGGTATTCAATCATATATACATAAGATAATTAATTCTGTATGGTTTCAAAAGAGTTTTCAATGAAAATAAATTGATTGTTATTAACATCCATCATTTAAAAAAGATATTTAGATTGTCGTATATCTAAATTTTCACATTCCTGAATAACCAGGTTAGATAAATTATAAAGTGGCAATCCTATAACTTTCAAATATTAAATAAAATTAGATTGAAATGTATTAATTATTGGAAAAGTGCAAGACAAAATAGATGGTCGTGAATTAACAAATTGAAACATTAAACCTAAAATATTCATTTTGAGAATGAATTGACTCTCTTAAATTGTGCAAAACAAAAGAAACAACAAACTGATTTTTTGCCATTTTATTAATTTTAGTGCATGGTGTGGAGCTAAAAACATAGAATTTTTGATATAATTCGAACAAAACATTACAAAACTATTTGATATTCTATTTTACTGTAAAGAAATTTGAGTGGAAATGCTTCTCATTTAGAATATATATTTATAAACCATTTAATTAGAAAAATATTGAAAATCTTAGTCCAAAAGGACACTATATATTGTAAAAGAATATTTGAATAATGTTATATTAAAAATAAAAATTAATTTTTTAAGGTGTCAGATGACATCAAACTATTTTGATATACTAGAACCAGAGGCAAGTTAAAATTATGTAAATAAAGCAGAACTAATCTTTTATGATGATACAGATGGTAGTCATGGAGATACTGATAAATTTGGTAATTGGGATGAAGAGTAAGTGTATAAATAATTACCATCATAACGTGATTACAAAAAGAACATCTGTAGAAACATATTAAGACAAGCTGTTAAATCTATGAAACGAGGAAAACAACTTGAATTTCTTTAATTAGAATTACAAGAATAAGCCAGCTAATTCATAGAGACATATTCAAAAAATTTACATAACATAAATGGATTCCGAAGCCTCAAAAATAAATTGATCATTTCTTTAAATGACACATCCATGGATAAAACATGGAAAAGTGTTTTTTAAAAGTATATGATATGGTTCTTGAGTTAAAGAGCCTCATTATTCATTCTGAATGGTGAGTCTAATAACTTAAAGGAATACTTAAGATTCAAAAATGAAGTTATGTTGTTTTATACATAATTTCCTGAACAATGGTGTTCCAATGAACCAGCATGGAAATTTTGTAATTGATTATTCAATTACAAAGAAAAGATGATTGCATTATTACAATCATTAATTATAAATATTCAAAATGTAAAGAGCTTAATCAGCTGCTCCACCTGCAGATTCTTTTTCAATGGAAGATATGTTTAAAATAGCAACTCGATAAACATCAAGTTTTGGTATAGAAGGGTATGAAGTTTCAAAAAAATATGCTGATCCATTATAATAAATTGAGGAACGAAAATTTTTAACTTAAAAAAAAGGTACATTATTCAATAAATTAAGGATAAAAGAATAGAAATCATGTGACAAAAAGAGGGCATTATTTAGAAGATTTAAAAAGATTATATGAAAAATTACCTGCTCCAAATAAATATGACATTGTTAAACCATGGGCTGAAAAAAATCTGATGGAAGGGTTAGAAGTGCACCTTAAAAAAGGTATAAATTTAAGAGTTTTTTAGATGCACATTTATAGATGATATATTCAAAGAAGCAAAAGTAAGAGGAATTCCAGGATCAGGAAAATATAATGTAATTCCAACTTTAGAGGAAGTTCTAAAGTAAGTTGAGGAATAAAAGAAAAAAAAAATAAAGTACTATTTATTTAATTGTTAGTCCTGTTGAAAGACCAACTTATTTGAATGAAATTTAGTATTTAGCAGTTATTAATCCAGGGCCAGGAAATTATAATCCAAGGGTATTAAATATGATTAATTTAGCCTATATAAAGGAAATTAAAATTAAATGAAACAAAACCAACTGATTTCATAACAAAACATAAAGAAGAATCAAAGAAAAGAGGAAAATCAAATTTACCAGATATTGGAACATATAATCCAGAACCTGTAGAATTTACAACATTTAACAAAATTCAAAGTTTATCTAAAAAAAGAGAAAAATCTGATAAAAATGTAAAATCTTAAGTAAAATACAGTCATTTGGAAAGGAAGATCGATTTAAGGATCCGAAAAAGAGTAAATCAAAATAAGTTCCTGTTCCTGGACCAGGATAATATCCTATGATAGCATAATGGGCTGGAAAAGAAAAAGATAAAAATATCACAAAGCAAAAGAACTATATGGATTTTACAACTAGAGGAATCAGCAAGTCAATTTATTATTGAGATTATTTTTCTTTATATAATTATATGAGCGGGATGATGAGAGCATTGTATATCGAGGATAATGAAAATATATCATTAAAGGATATACCAATACCTTAACCTTCAAAGGGTTAAGTAGCAATTAAAGTAGAATATGCACCTATAAATCCATTTGATAAAGAAATATTAAATGGATTTAGAGTAGGCTAGAAATAATTAATTGGAATAGTACCAGGATTTGAAGGATCTGGTACTGTTATTGCTTCAGGGTATCAATTATAATATGTAAGTGGTGGAATTTTAGGATGGAAATTAAAAGGAAATAGAGTAGCATTTTATACAGAACATTAATTTGGTTCATTTGGATAATATGCAATAGCAGAAGTAAATAATTGTGTAGAGTTACCAAATGATGTTTCATTTTAAGATGCTTGTTGTTCATTTATCAATCCACTTTCTGTATTAATGATGCATTAATTAATTGGTAATTCTCCAGGTATAATATCAACTGGTGCATGCAGTAATTTAGGAAGAATGCTTATGAGATATTGTTAATAAAAAGGAATTAATGTATTAAATATAGTAAAATCTTAAAATGAGGAAAAAATATTAAAAGATGAAGGAGCTAAATTAATTTTGAATATAAATTAAGAAGATTTTGATGAGAAATTAAAATTAATATCTTCCTCTTATGGGTAAAAATATTATTTATATTTATAGTACAACAATTTTATTTGATGCTGTTGGTGGTGAATAACTTAGTCGGATATTAAATTTAATGCCAAATGGTTCAAAAGTCTATTTATATGCAAATTCATCAAAGTAAGATCTAAATGGTTTATTTTGTGCTAATCTAATGTATTAAAATAAAAAAATATATGGGTATTATTTTAATAATAATTGAGATTTTCGTTTTTGGAGATCCTTGCAACAAAAAATTTAGTTTAAATACAATTAATGTTGAAGGAAGTAATAAATAATATAAATGGTGTATTTAAAACATTACCTACTCATGTGGTATGTATTTTATATAATTAAGTTTCAAATAGAAGAATTCGAAAAGGCATTAGAATCAAAAGAAAAGGCAATATTAAAATTATGATATAATTAGAAATCATGATGAGGTATAGTTTCCTACTTGATGTTCAAGTTCTGCCACTTTTTAAGTTGCTGCTATGATTAGCTATTATATCTAGCTTTTCTCTTTTTTTAATTCAGTTATCTATGACTATAGTTTAGAATTCTCATCTTTTTATGTATTAATTGCCTATCATTAACAAATATTATTACTTATCTTAAATCTCTAAGCATAGCATCTAAAGTAGGTTAGGTTGTATTTTTAATTTCTTCATTATTATTTGTTATCCTTTATTTCATCAAATGTAACTCCTACTTAAGTTAATCAATATCATGTTTATAACTCTATAGTAATTCATTTGATAAATCTGTAATATTCTAAACATATTAATAATATATACATTCACTAAAAGTAAATGATTTTTAGCATTTGTTGCAGATTCTTAATCCATTTTAGAACTATGTGCTTGAACGTCTTACATAATTAAATTTAATATAAATATTATAATGGGAAATAATTAGTCTTGTTGTTCAGTTCGTATTAGATAACCAACAAATACATTAGATAAAAAAGAAGTTTTTCTATTATGTGATGTCCTTAAACATTCTTAAGAAGATAGTTAAAAAACTCATTTAGATTAACAATGTTTTGAAAGAATATTCTAAGACAATCCATTATTTGGTTAATAAGTATTTGAATATTGTTAACATTAACTTAATGTTAATCCACTTCCTATTGAAGGTTGCATTAATATTTGTATTCATTTATTTTTATTTTAGTACAAAACATACTTAGTACATCTGATATAACACCTATTTTATTATAAATATGTATGGAAAATTATGATGGAGCTATTTAAAATATTACTGCTTAATAAGCATTTCAATTTATTGGAGTAATTTTATATTTTAACATAGTTAATAACGTCTATATTTCTAATGTTTTGTATAAGAAAATAATAAATTGATGCTTAAATCTTAGAAATTTTAATAAATTCTCTTTTCAAAGAAAAATAAATGAAAATTAATGATTTCTTATCCATTATAGAAGCTAACTTTCCTTACATTTAAAAATTAATTCGCTTATATTTAAATTATAGATTGATTTAAAAACCATTTAATTAAATGAGAGTCCCTAAAATTGATAAAGATTCTTTTAATTTAAAATATGAATGGTTAGCTATGTTTGGATTAGCTACCTCAGAACTACATAAACATGGTTAATTAACATTACTTTATTAATCAGCACTTTAATCAATAAATTTATAAGAAATATTGATATCAATGCAATAAACATAAATTTTATTAGTTGTATCATTTTAAGAAGAATAAACAAATAAAAAGCTTACAATTGCAATATATAATAAAAAATAATGGCAACTTGATTGTAAAGATACTGAAAGTGTAATTGCTTTTCAAATACAACCAACTTTTTAAATTATTAGAAGTTCATCAAAAAATTATTTTAATTAGAATGGTTTTGGATTTTCACTTGATCCAAAAACAAATAAATATTTATTGTGGCTTGGATAACCATAAAGTTATTTCTATAATTCATAAAGAGTATTAGTATTATCTAATTCAGCTTTTGACAGTGGAAGTGTGGAGATGTGAAGAATTATAATCAAAACTTCGCAAGAGTGTAATAGAAGATGAAAGAACATCGACATTGAGTCCTAAAGAATAAAAAAAAAGAGTTAGTTTTAAACTTTTGGATGAAAACTAGCCTGCTCGAAAAAGTTCTTCAGTAAATCCATAGGTTAGAAAAGCTAATATAGTAGAAAGTCCATAAGTTCTTACACCACAACCTAAGTATTATAGTTCGTTATAATTTAGCTTTTTTTAATCTACAAATGATGGATAAGAAAGTCCAAAATCTCCTCATTTCAAAAGTGATAATGTTCCAACTTTTAATAATCCATCAGGTTTAATTTTAAAACAACAACCTAATCCAGCAAATTTGACAAATACATAAGTTGCTAGACCTTCATAAAATAGACCCTCATAATCAATTATTGAAAAATATCAAACAACCTAAAGATAAACTAGAAGTTATTCTAATAATGCAGATATTAGAAAAAGTGTTGATGATATACTCAAAAGATATGAAAAAAAATAATGATAATCATATATCAAAATGTAATATATAACTCATTATTATTTATATTTTCTTCCTGAAAATAATTAGCCATTTTTTATTATATATTTCTCTTACTAAAATAATGCATCAAATTACAAAATTTATCCAGCCTTTTCCTTAAACAGATTATGGAGAACAACCTATAGGTCTTGATGAATAGAATGCTTAAACCTGGGTTTATTCACTGATGAAAGAATTTCGACTCTACTAATTTACAATATTGTAGTCGACTTTTTATTACAATACTTTAGTTTGTTTACCAACTGGATTGGGAAAAACATTTATTGCATCTATGGCAATTTTGAATTTTAGTAAATGGTTTCCTTCTGGCAAAATATTTTTTTTGGCTCCAACTAGACCATTAGTTGTACAATAATAAGAAGCAATGAAATAATTTGGTATAGATGGAAAATTAACAAAACAAGATAGAACTTATTAATCTTAAATTTATTTTTCAACACCCTAAACTTTAGATAATGATTTGAATCCTGAATTAATTGATCAAATTGTATTAGTAGTTCTGGATGAAGCTCATAAAGGAGTTGGAGATTATGCATATACAGCCATAGTTAAAAGATTGTCATATAAAACACGCATAATAGCTTTAAGTGCAACTCCAGGTAATAATTTAGAACAAATTCAAGAAGTTGTTGCAAATTTAAGAATAGCAAAAATTGAAGTACTATATAATTATATTTAGTTAAAAGATGAAAATGATCCTGAAGTTATTCCTTATTTGAAATTCAAAGGAATAGAAAAAATAATTGTATCATTTGATAATTGTTCTGTTCTTGATGATTTAAATAAAAAAATATAGCCACTTTTAAATCTAATATTAAAGTATGAAGTACTCCCAGTTGAGTTGATTAGAGTGTGTTCCAGAGCAGAAATATTTAGTTTTGGCTCTTGTTATAAAATGAGAGAGTACTTAAAGAATGCATAATTGCAAATTAAGATAGGGAATCAACATGCGAAAATAATATTTGATCATTTACATCATCTTCATAAATTAGCATATGCTAAGAAACTTTTATTAGAATAAGGTATATAACCATATGCCAAATATATGGAATAAGAAGAAGTTGAAGAAATTCATCCGAAAATAGAAAAATTAAAAGAGATTTTTCGTAATCATTTTAGTATGAATGAATCTAAAGTGATTGTATTTACTAATAGTAGAGATAATGCTTAATTATTATGTAATCATATTAATTAGGTTGAGAATGTTAGAGCATCAATCTTTGTTGGTCAAGCAAATTCTAAGAATTAAGCAGGGATGAAATAAAAAGAACAACTTGAAGTTATTAATGTATTTTACTAAATTTAAGTAGAAATTCAAAACAGAATTAAATGTATTAGTAGCTACATGTATTGCAGAAGAAGGATTGGATATTGGAGAAGTTGATTTAATAATTTGTTATGATAGTGGTTTTAGTCCCATAAGAATGATATAGAGAATGGGAAGAACTGGAAGAAAAAGAGATGGAAAAATTATAATTTTATTAACTGAAGGTAAGGAGGTAGCTGATTATGAAAAATCAGTTAACAAATACTCAAAATTAATTTCAGAACTTAAGGACACTAACTTAAATTTTTATTCCTGCAATCCAAGAATATTATCTAGTAGGCCTGAGTTATAATTTATTGATGGAGACATTAACAAAATTTAAATCAAGATTTTTGATTAAGATAGTAATTCTACAAAAACAAAGTTGATTAAAAAGAAAAAGGGAGAATCTGATAGAAAAAATTAAAAAAACTAAATGAATATCGAAAAGTTTTTTTAAAAGCCATAGGAAATAGTAATTGAATAGAATAAATAAAATTAGTAGCTTTTGTTACTACCAGAAATAGTTTAAAAGACAAAACCAAAAAAAGAACAAAAAATTAAATTTACCAAATTAGATAATTTTTTCAAGAAAAAAGAATAAAATGAACCTCAAGTAGAGAGTTTCGAAAAACAAAATTCAAACTTATAATATATATTAGATGAAGAAATTAGTTATGTCGGGGAAACAGTTGAAAATCCTTGGAATGAAATAATAAATGTAAAAAACATATAATAAGACAATACTATAAGAATGATTGATTTAAAAAAAGACTCTGTTGAAGATTTAGATTTATCATCAATAGATTTAAAAAGTTCTTGTTCAAATCATCAAATTAGTATGGATGTTTTGAATGATATTTTAAATACATCAGATATAGCTGATATCTATAAATCTGATAATGATGAATAATGAAATTATTATAACTACTCAAATTTACATAATTCAACCTTTATTTTTAGATTAATATACTTATGAATTTTATATTCCTAATTAAAGCTCTTAAAAGGTTGTTGGTATAGCAACCTATTTTGTTTGACTTTTTAGTTTTTTATTTTCATAATCAAGGGCTTATATTTCTTACAATTTAGTTGCTAATTCTTATTTTAATTTTTAAATTTCATCTGTTTTATCATTTAATCTCTTTTGGCATTCTTAATGAGACTCATTTTTATTATCAAATTGTTTTTCATAAATTAATCTACCCTAACAATTTTCCTCTTAAACCTAAGCAAGAAGCACTTATTTATCCATTTCAAGATAGGTTATTTTTTATTACTATTCTAATATTATTTTATTTAATTGATCATGCTTAATAAAGGATTATTTTAATTTATCTTTTAATTCTTCATGCATATTATTAATTTACTATTAATAATTTGGATGTGATGGACTATTAATTATTAATCCTTATTGCTATTATATACTTAATCTATTGTATTTAATTTATTATACTTTTCAAATTATAACTATTCCTACAATAATTCAACTTTATATTATAACTCTTCTATTTAATTTGCCTATTCATTGTTTAATGTTTCCAATCTTAAAATATTTTCTTTTTCATTATATTTTTCTGGATCATTTATTGTATTTTTCATTTCTCCCATTAAATTATTAACTTAGTATCGGAGTTTACTATTTTCTAATAATAGTTATCCTATTTAGAGCTTTAATTATTTAACTTCAATATTATCTGTCATTTATAATTAAATATAATAAGTTATCAATATAAGGATTTTATTCACATTTTAGGAAAAGGAAGTTACTCTGGCTTTAATTCTTAAAGGAGATTAATAAGTTCTTCCTTTCCGTTTTCTAAATATTAAATTTATTATTTATATGACTCTTATTGTTCTTCTTCTAATTAATCTAAAGTTTTATTTATAATTTATTCAATTGGATTGGTATTATACTTCTTTAAAGTTTTTAAATTTTACCAATAAGTTACTCCCTAATTGTTTTTCAATTCAATATAATCCGATTCATAATCTTTTTATTACACAGATTTCAAGACTTATTTTTAATAATTCTGCAATCCTAATTCAAAATATTTGTTATTTAGCTCTTGTAAATTGCTTATGAACTATATTTCATTAATAATTGCAATTTTTTATTGTTAATATTTCATTTGCTGCTTGTAATAGCTCAATTTATATTACTTAATAACCTCCTTTGCTTTGTTTAGAGATAACTTAACTTTTTTAAATTGAATTAATTTCAAGATTAATTTTCTCCTTTTTGCCGTCTTAATAAGCTAATAATTTTTCAACAATCTTATAAGTGGTTATAACTTTTATAATTCTTTTTCTTTCATAATTATATTTTATTTATGAGGAAAGGTTATTGCTTTTAATTAATAAAAAAAGCTTTTAACTTATCTAATATTCCGCTTTCTCTAAATTATTTGTTTATTTAATTTATCTTTCTTCCATTTGGAATAATGTTTATAGATAATTAAGGCTGCCCTTTATTTTTTGCCAAGTAAATGTATTCGATAAAACCTTTGAATTTTTTTTGCACAATTAATGTAGAAAAGTTTAGCACTTTTTTCTTTTTAAGTTTCCTTATGTAAATTTGATTCTAATGCTTCCAAATATTTTTTTTCTAATAATTACATAAAATAATAAATATCAATCCCCAATAGACTTTTTCTCTTTGATTGTTTATAAAAACTCTGAATTAATTACATTAGAGTTAATTAAATGATAGCCAACCCTTTAGATTTCGATGTTGAGTTAATTTCGGTCTTATTTGTATTTCCCTTTTGCAACAAATCCCTATATAAACATATAAATTACTTTAATAGAACGATTTATGATGTAAGAATGGCGTTTGAGAAGTATTGATGAAGATTCAGACTCAGGAGAGACCATAATCTTGATAATAAATGTCAAAGAAAAAAAAATGACAAGCAAAGCAGCAAAATATTCAATTTTATGATTTTCCACCGAATTTGAAGTATACACAACCAAACCAGCATTGGTCAAAATTCCAAAGAAAGTTACAATTTCGAGAATAATTAGCCAGTTGCCAATACTTGCTGCACCCTGAGGAAAAGGTCTTCTTGAAAGTTTAAGAAAAGTTATTTTATTTGCTTATATTCTTCCTACATTTTATGCAAAAGCTAAAATAAAGCAGGCTGGATAAGATACACCAAATAGGATTAAAAAACAGAATTAAATTGTCAATTCCATATAATCATTAACACTTCCATCTACTTCTTCATTAGTTTAATAAGGTTATAGACAAAATTAACCTTCTATAAATGAATCAATTTTTTCAAATGGAGATATAATTTAATTTATTTCTTCTAAATCATTTTCTATAATTTCTTCTTCATTCTCATTATTTTTATTTTACTTTTATTTTTCCATGTTTTCCAAAATAACAGGTAAAAGTCTCTTAATTATTAGAGTAACAAAAGGAACAGCTACAGCAGTAATTATACCAGTAAAATTAGATATAAATATAGTACTAAGTTAGTTTGATACTATTTAAAAACAATCAACTGTCTCTGCATCAACTTTACATAATTCTAGAGAAGAAAAATAACTGCTTAAAAATGAGCTGATAAAAAATGAATTAAAACTAGAATAAATGCAAGTATTTACGTATTCACAAATCGAAATATAAAAACTTTAGCTACGAGAGAGTTTTCATAGGTTGACAATATTTTATGATTTTCTAAATTGTTAAACACCATAACAAGTAATTAATAAATAAAATTGAAAAATCCAATTAAAATTGAATTTAATAAACCAGGTAATGTTTATGAAAAGAAAGCACTAGCTTTATTTTCAATCATTTAATTTTTAAAAAAGAAGATTCCAAGAACACATCCAATTACACAAGCAATAATTAAAAAACTAACTCCTAAACCAAATAATTAAGTTATTTTCCTTTTAAATGGTGGATAAAATTATTCATTAAGATCATCATTAGTCATTGATCTTTAAAATTCTCCTTAAAATGCAGGTCTCAATGCTTCATCAGATTCAAAATTCAATTATCCAAATTAAACACTAAATAAATATTATTTTCTTCTCCAATAAACAATAAAAGCAGTACTCCATATCACTATAGAGAAGGCAAATAGAAATATCATAGGTTTTTTATACTTTCCAGTAGATTCAGCAAGTAGTGCCTAACAAAATATACCAACAACTCCTATATACCAAAGTTACTCAGTATAAAAACTCAAAAATGCAAAATATAATGCAATTTTCTCACCAAAATAATCTCTTAAATGATAAACTGGAATATACCATGGACATCTAAAATTTATTCTAAAATCTTATTCAACACTTTGAAAATCAAAATCTGTTGATTCTGCAAATGGTTATAGCTATTAGTACATATATAATAATAATGAATGACCTAATTCATTACTAAGTTTTTGAGATCCTTTTGTTGATTCCTCTTTTAAATTATATTTTTTGCTTTTTTCTTTTATTTTATCTGATTCAGATGCAGCTTTTATATCTGCTAATTCTTTTAAACTATCATCACTAGCAGGTGGATTATTAAATATTATAAATCCTTAATCTTCTAAAGTAGTAAGATAATTTTCCTTTTTTTATCCACTCAATGCATATATATCATGAATAGGAAAATATGCCACAGCAATTAATGATTATAATAATTTTGCAATATTAATGTGTTTAAGAATTATTGCATTAGTAATTTTTATTTTTTCCATGTTGTTGAATTCTGATCTATCTTTTTTTTCATTTATTTCATATTTTCTCCACATGAATTTCCCTATATCATTCTACATTTAAAAAAATTAAGTATAAGGAGCAACAGGTTCCAATTCTAATTTATCCCATAAATTCCTTAAAATAGCTTTATCATTTATCAATTCAGTCCAACAACTCTTTCTATGTGAATACCAAATTTAATTTGCACATCCAAAAGATTTTCTGAATGCTAAACGATATAAGAAAGGTAAATTATCAGTGAATGACTCAAAACAATATGTCTTAAGAGTTTAAATAAATTAAAGAAGATTTAAAAGATATTCCATATAGATATAATAAATTTACCATTCTTCCTCACTAATTTCATAATCAGAGTTAATTTCAGCTTTTTCATGATTTACATCTAAATTTAAATGTTTTGTTATTATTTTTAATTATTCATCAACTTATTCTTATTTTTTTATTACTTATGCTCTAAGTTTTAAATCTTTCACTTGACGAATCTCTATATATTTTTCTTTACAATATTTGTCAATCTCTTCAATATTATTAAAATTCTTTTTTTACATCTATATTTTATCCATTTATTCTTTTATTTCACTATAATTTGGACCTGCAAGTTGGCGTACATAATTTTTAAGCCGAAATGGTCTAAAGTTATCATCAACTGGTTCAAGGGAGAATAAATCTGCAAAACCCATTTCAATTTATTTTGTTGCTTTTATATTTTAAGCTTATCTTGAAATCACCTATTTTGTTGACTTTAATACAACATAAATATAATCTCCTGCCTTAGATATAAATTAACGACAATGTAAAAATCCATTCCTTGATAGTTTTTCTAATATAGTAAATCTTATTAATGTCAATACATCTCTAGGAGGTCCATTATTACAATTCCATTTATTTTCACTTTCATTATGTACTAAAAATCCTCCTTATGACCATTTTTTCTTTACTTTTTTAAATTATGAATCATCATCTACATCTACTTTCATTAACTCCTTAATTGGATCTAAAACTTTACCAGTACTTTATTATTATTCTTAATCAACCCCAATCTCATCTAAAAATTCTTTATCATGTTTTGCGTCATAACCTTCATTTTCCATTTATCGCAATTCCTCCTTTTGTTTCAAATAAATTCTCATAAAATTCAAATATTTTTCATAAGATGTTTTCTCATTAACCTTTGGCTTCTCTTCATTAGATTCTGTTTAATTTAATTAAGCTTTTTGAAATGGTTGTTTAGAAGTTTTATTATTTTTAATTTTTTTCTTTTTTTTCGCTAATAACAATTCATTTTCATTTTCTATAAGCTCATCAAGCGTTAAATAAGCCAATAAATAAGATTTTCTCTCTTTTTCAATTAACTTTTGTTACTTCTTCAGTCATTACTGTTAGTATTTGATCAAATATTTCAGCTGCCTCTTTAAATGTTACAGCTTTCTATTCACAACCCTTGAAATCTGGATTTGGGAAAACCAAAGCCAAATCTCCTATATTGTAATCTTAATATATTCCCTTAATTTCAGAGTATTCTGTCGCATTTAAAAAGTCATTCTGATGTTTAACATCAGCCTCTCCAACATTATCAAACATTTTTTTCTTTTTCATAAAAGCCTTTAAATCAACCTGATTTGTAAAAAAGGTTAGAATTTCTCTTATTGATTCTTCCTTTTAATTTTATATCACAGTTTGTTTCGTCTTTTTATTCTTTGATTAGTCAGATTTCATACTTAGTACAATTTAATTATCGAATATTATATTAACTTTATAATACAATCTCTTCAATAAACCTTACGATGTTGAAACAATTTTATTATAAATATTATAAATTCTTATTTAATGTTCTTATGGATCATTTTCACTTAAGAACTTAATATATATGGCAGAATAATCATAAATCGATATATTCTAATATTGATTCTTTTTTGCAAACCAAAGCTATTATGTTAATTTTCAATACCTTCACAAATACATTCTAATATTTTGCAATATTATATTAACCAATATTTTAGTTGAAAAACATAGTAATAAAAACAATAAAAACTTGAAGTGAATGAATATAGAAGACCCAGAAGAAGCCTTACAAAAGACAGAATAATATTTATGCCCTGCAAACAGAAATCATAAACTTATATCATTGGATAAACTTTTATCACATCTGCATACTTGCAAAGAAGTTAAACTTCCTGACAAACCTAGATTTATTTACTATTGCTAAGTATGATAAACTTATATTTAAGTATTATCAAGGGCATTGTTTTGTGTCAGAAGAGGAAAGAAAACTACATGAAGACATTTGTAAATGGAAAAATTTACCAGGAAGAGAATACGATCCAACTGCAAATAAATACTCTATAATTTAACCATCTGGAAAACCAGCTCCATAAATTCAACATTAATAGCCACAACACTAGACTTTATAACAATAAAGAAATTATGAATATGCATTAGCAAAAGGACTCATTAAGAAAAAGGGTTAAGAAGAGTATATACCTCCAAATAGTTTTGAATTCAATAAAGATTTTAAGAAAGTTGATGAACTAATTAAGCTCTAAATATAAAAAAATATTACAGGTAAAAGTAACTCTTATTTAGATTAAAATTAAAGTTTCATTTAATTTAACTTGCCTAATCTAAATGTAAGTGTCCTCTCCTAAAACAAATAATTTGTAGAGTTTATCAGAAAAAGAACGCCATACAACTAACATTTTCGAAACAAAAAGGTTAAAATACAAAATAATTTTAGTACTATGATGACATTTACAAAAATCAAATTTTATAAACTTTATTCAAAAAGCCACCTGCCTAATTAAAATATGATTTAACATAAAAGGTTCCGAATGAAATCATTAAATTTAAAATGAATTTTCATAATTACCTCGATTATCTATCATTTGAATTTGATGTAAATTATAATATAATTTAGGAATATGTTGAAATAAAGCATAGAGACCAAAATTAAATTCAAACAGAAACCTTTATCATATTAGAGAATACATATGTGATATTTTTCATTCAAATTGGAAAAGATTTCAATGAAGTGTTTGGAGAAAATGTTTGTGAATACAAAGCTGTTTTTTCAAATTTCATTTCTTTTAAATTTGATAGAGATTAATATCTTAATGGTTAATTGTAATCATTTTTTAATCCTTAAATAAAAAGTGAACAATTAAATAAGAATAAACTTTAAGATGCATAAAATATATTTGAAGAAGAGATAGATTATTAATAATAAAAACAAATTGGAGAATTAAAAGCAAAGTTAGAGATTTTAAGATAAAAAAATTAAGAGGAAAGAGCATAATTAAAGAAAAATCAGAAGGAGGTATAAGAAATTATTGATAAAAAAAACTCTTTAATTCAAAAAGAAATAAATATTGAATAATAGATTAAATAAGTCAATACTCAAATTAATTCATATAATGCTAAAATTAAATAATTTCAAACTGAACTTGAAAATAAAAATTAAGAAAAAATAAAATTAATTTATGAATAGAAAGAAAAAGAATTAAATTTATTCATAGAAGATTTGAACAAATAAATTATATTGAATTAGGATAATTAATAATAAATAACTGAAGAAGTTTAAGAATTATAAGAAGAAAAGTAAAAATTAAAAAATAATGTGAATCGTTTATAATTAGCTCAATAATAATTGGAAAGGTAAGTTTTAGAATTAAAAAAATAAGAAAGTAGTGTACCATAATAGATGAATTAATCAGAGTATTATTCAGGAACAGAATTTATATTCGATATTTCTGATAAAATTAAATGTTAAGCATGCAAATAAAGAAAAATAAATGTCGTATATTTACCATGTGGTGATGCTGTATTATGTAAAATTTGTCATGAAAGATTTGAATAAGTATTACCACACATTTGTCCAATATGTGAAAAAACAGTAAAAAGAATTTATCATTTTATGTGGGAAAACGAAAAATGATTATAAAATATAAATTATATAGTGTAATGTAAAATTATTATAAATTCAAATGAAAAATCAATTATCATCATCTGATTCTTAAACAATATTATAATTACAAGCTTCGTATGTTTCAATAAGATCACGTAGATTACTTTATGCCTCTACAATTTCCATTTCATCCATTCCCTCCATTGTAAAATGATGAAGAAATGCTTATCTTCTAAATAAATTATTAAATTCTAATAATTATTTATCAAAATATTTAGCAACTCCTTTTGAATTACCTAATAAACCTATTATATTTTCATGATCTCTATGCTCAATTTATGTTTATGTTCTATTTTAAGACTAGATAAAATTAAATTCTGAATATTATGACTTTGGAAACATCAGATCAGGGGAATCTGGCATTTAAAAAAGTGATCCTCTAAATTATAATTAATAAGTGAAATAATCTGTTAAACAAATTTCGTCTTGAGAAGATAAAATATACTATCTTGATAATATATCTTATAAAGTCCAAGATTTTTGTTTTATTGGCATGTAATGTGATACAAAAAAAT
>JMSD01000004.1:54411-90699 GCA_000715435.1 Paramecium caudatum
AATTAAATAAAAATTTCATTATATGGTTGTCTAAGAAAAATCAATCCCATTTCGAAGTGATTTTATAACATTGATGTATTTTTCAAATTATTATTTTTTTTCATTTGAAAGTTAAACTCCATGCCAGAATGATTTTTCAAGGGCAATCAGATCTAATCTTGGCAGAAAGAGAGGTTTATCAGTAAATACTCCAAATATAGATTACATTATGATATCATAATCAGGTTATGGCTAAGAAAAATAAAATACAGATCTTGCATATTACTTGCTTATTTTTCCTAAAAGATCCATATTTGAAAATGCAGATGATTATTTATGGATTTGTTTCCAACTCAAAAGAAGAAGATTGGTAAAGTAATTAATTTGACCAAAATATAATTAATGATCTAATTTTATGGATGCTAAAATCCTATCACAGAATCTATCCATTAATAAATAATTTCTCAAATTCTTTCTTAAAATATCTGTTTGACAATAATGAAAATTTATTGACAATTTGTTTACTTCTATTTATTTATTTTCTTCCTATATGTTAACTTTTTTTAATTCAATTAGGCATATATGATTTTGTGTATCTAATATAACAAATTCATGTCTTAATGCTGACCCTGTTAATGCCCAGGTAATTGGAGTCAGAATACCTGATGGAAAATATTACCATTTTGATTAACACACTCTATCAATTTACAATATTCTTTCATTCATAACTTCACAAAATTATAAATCATTGATTGGAATATTATTATATAGAATCTCTTTACAGAATTGTCCATTTGCCAATTCTAGTTCTTATTCATTTAACAAATTTATTCCTTAAACATCTTTTGTTGATGAAATTTGTATAAATGATTGAACAGATTTACCAATTAGGGCTAAAGCTTCAATTGCATCAATAATAACCATAGCTTCTATTCCAGTTGCAATAGCTAACATCTTTAAATAATTATAATATTTATTATGAACTATTTATAATTAAAAAGGGAACAGTTCAGGCAAACATTTCATTAATAGCAGAGATTGAAATTTTTTTAAGATAAAAGAGAGAAAATGTTACAACTTGCCAAAGAAGAAAAATGTATAAAAGAAATTGAAGAAAAAATAGCCTCATAAATTCTATAATTACACTAATTACTATCAACTTTTGATTCGGAAGCCTTTACTTCTTAATTGAATGAGATGTCAAAGCAAATAATAGAAATAATAAGAGAATTGAAGAAAGACATTAAATAAATAAGAAATCCTGATTTAAAATAATTGACAAAAATGTTTTATCTTATAGCTTGCTTTTAGAGGCACAATTTTTAAAATTCATTTTTTGTTGAAATGATTGATTTTTTAGATCAATGCTGCAAATCTAGCTTATTGTTTTGTTCGGAGTATTGCAATTCATTACTATATAAAGAAGTACTTTATAATTTAGAAATATTGGATCATCCTTACTCATTAGAAGTATTAAAACACGCTATGAGTATTTATAGTGATTTTTCTCATAAACTTCCCTGTGAATATATTAATTAATTAATCAAAACAATCATTAAGAATGTTGAAAATTAAAAAATACTTTAATAATATGATAAATAAATTATGTGTGTTGTTATTGAAATTTTTCTTAATTTAGATGTCAAAGCAGAATAAATGGAAAGAATTAAATTCATGTAATAGATCAATTAATACTACCTGGCTTTGTTTGCCAATTTGAATCAATTGTAAGAGATTTTAATTTAAAATGAATTGTTAAATTATCTTGATTATCTTTAGAGGAATCGAAGTTATTTTGATTCATCTACAATATAATTAATAAATATCCTTTCTTTCAATCCTAATTTAAGTAATTACCCTGAAGAAAAAGCATTAGCTATAGGAATTATTGGAATTTTAATGTCAGGTAGTTCTGAATAAACAACCTATTATTTTAACAAATTTGGTTTATAATAAGATACTCTTGATTGTAAACTACTATAAGTTTTAATTGATCCAATTGCAGCTACCTCAGTCCGAAGAATGACATGCTTCGCCCTATCAAATATATTTGGAGAAACCAATTTTTATAGAAGCAATATGTTGTAATTAAGTACAATAATTTAATTTTTATAACATTCAAATAAAGAATAAGATATTGAAGTATTATTAGAGATACTTTAAGCATTAAGAAATTTGATTTATAATACCAATGTTTTAAATTTTAAAACATTAATTGATAACAAAATTCTATCCATTATTATAGAACACGATTATTCAGAACTTGTAGAATGTTAGGTTTCTTGTAAATTTATAATTTAATTTAGGCTTATTACATCTTATACATAGATTTTAAAATTTTGATTTAGATTAATTAATAGTAATATTAAATTGCTAACATTATAAACAATATTTTTTTTAGGAAGGCATATACTTTTTTGTTAAAAATATGTTTGAAAGAACAAGAGAACCAAGTGTTGAATTACAATAATTATGTGAAATCCTTTTTTCTAATTGATTTATATATTTTAATTGATCAAATAATCTAAATAATTTATAAATCAAACATAAGATGATCCTTATGATTAAGTATTGCTTTAGTAGGAGAAGTTTTTACTCTTTCTAGGTTTTTGCTTTTTATAAACTTTAGCTTATTCTTTTAATTAAGATACTTTCTCTGGTTCTGCCTATGTAAAACTTGTAAATGAAAGGGATCCATCATCAAAAGATAGCTAATATTTCTTCAAATTATACTTCATAATTAATTTTTTACAAGAAAGATTAGGAAAAGTTAAACAAAGGAGATTTTTCTGAATTATTACTTTAAAGAAAACCTGAAACTTGAATTAGTTTTCCAAAGTCTAGATTCATTTAAAGATTATGTGTTTTTATTTTACATTAATCTTTTAATTTCCATGGTATTAATCCACAACTTTATTCAAAACTTGGAAGATCTAAGTTTAAAGTTAAACTTCCTATAATATAATTATTATATACCAGCACTTAAAAGTTAACCTATTGTTTTAACATCCTATTTTTTATCTTATTTACCAGTAATTATATAATTAACTTAAACATCTTAAAATTAAGCAATAAGTTAAATCACATAAAATAAACAACTTTCTAATTAATTTTTATCTTTATAATCTATTAATAATTTATCATCTAATATTGTTTGTAATTAATCCTCATCATCTTCGATATCAGGTACTCTTAGTTCTATTTTAGCCTTCTTAAGAGAAATTTAAGCAAATGAAAAATCAACCATCACTAAATTACTTTTTGTAGATAATTCTGGAATTAATAAAAGACAATTTTTAATGTGAATAGTATAAAAGAATTAATCTTTATCCTTTAGAAAATCTTCTTCCTGTTTTATTTATAATTACATATCAAAATCTTTTTAATATTTAAATGTTAATTCTTCTTAATTTTTGGAAAGCATTTCTGTAATTCTTTGTTTAAAAGCCTCTAATTCATTTATATATCTCGCTATAAAATAAAATTTTAAATTTTCAAGATAAATTACTTTATTCTCCAACTTAAAAACAACAGTTTAATTATCTATTTATTCAATTAAATTTGGATATTATAATAGCTCGTCAGATTATGGCTAAGGTTTTAATTCTATTCTTTATATTGATAATTCTAATTCAGTATTCAATCTTTTCTTTAGATAAATTTAATGAAATTAAAAAACGAAAAAATCCATATCTTTTTCCTATAATTTTATTATTAAAGAATCTATTTCTATTTCAATCACAAAATGTAAATATTTTTAATTTTATTTTGGTTATTTCATAAACAAATTAACACTCCGTTCCTCTGAGTTAATTAAATATAAGTCCTATTTAAAAATATAGTTCTATAAATATTATTTTAAAGAAACAGATTCTTCAATACTAATAAGATAAAAACTATTTACAGCAATGAGTAAATCTTGTATCTTCTATTGAGATACAAAAATTTTTGCTTATTCTATTTAAATTTTAACTAAAGGATGATAATTTTAAAATAACAAATTAATATGTAGAGCCACCTTAACTCTTTATGCACTATTATCTTTCCCAGGCATTTATAATAAACTTTCCCTTTATCTTGGTAAATTGCTTTATATACTTATTTATATATCATCTATAGAGAGCCTTAATTCCTCTTTATGTTTTGTTACATTAATAATTTTTATATCAATTTAAGAAAATTTATTGAAGCTAAATGTTATTGTATCGCATCTAATAATTTAACATTCTTCTGGATAATTAATAATAGATGAACGATTTTTCTATAAATGAACACCAGAAATTTTTGGGCCAAGATAACTTTAGACAGTTCTTTTTTACATTATAGGAGCATAACTTTCCATTAAACTTAATTAAATAAAAGCCCTAAATTAGTTTAATTTAAATTTTGTTTCATTTGATTAAATATGAATCTTTTTAATTAAAGCAAAAACTATTATTTCATCTAATAATTTCATTGGGTTTTACTTCAATACTTACTTCTCTTCTTCTTTTTATAATAAATCCTAATTAATAGAATTGTAAGCATTTTCAACAATATTTTTAATGCTTGAAATATTTTTTATTATGTTAATTATGTTGTATGTGGCAAATTAATTTGGAAAAATTGCTTATATTAATTCAATAGATAAAAAAAACTTTGTTTTCGATCCTTTTTCTAGATAATATTCTTCATTAATATTTGATAACATAGGAACTCTTAATGGTTTATGGTAATAGCAAAGTAAATATAAATGATTTTTTTCATTAAATTTTTCAGCTGTTTCTTCTTTACTATCCATTTCATATGCTTGTTTAACTTTTGCTTATTGTTACATCTATTTTTGTTCATGATCAGCATTAAACATATTTGATTCTTCACTTCGACAATAAAACAAGAATTTATCATCTAACTTTTCCCAAAGCCTAGCAGGTTATTGCACTTTTAAAGTAGGATAGAAAACAATATAATTTTTTTCATTTTATTCCTCTTTTATTTCTTCTTAATTTGGAATATTTTATGGTTATCTTTATACATCTCTAAGTGATCTATTTCTATCAAGTACTATTTTTTTTAATATTTCCTTTTCTTTAATACTGCTCTTTCTATATAATTCATCATTTTTGTTTATTGTCTCTGTGCAATGTATAGCAATAGTATCTTTAAAATAACCGAAATCTCGAGTAATTATGAAAAATGGCAAAGCAATAATTGATGTATTTTTTTAATTATGAATGCTCTTCGGTGTACTGAAAAATTTTATTCTAATACCTGAGAAATTCTTTTATTTAAAGGTTTATTAGGAATGTCCTGATGCTTTTGCCTATTCTATCATTTTCTCTTACTATTTATTAAATATAAGTTTTTATTCATAAGTTAAAAGGGAGAAGACATTTATTTCTGATTTTTAATGTGGAATTTCACCAAAAATAATATTAGTCATAGATAAACTCTTTCTATATTTAAGTATACAATGTTTGCAATCCTTTAATTTATTTGAATGTTCATTTTATAAAACTAAAAGTTCTGCCCTTATTAAACTATCTTTAACCATAGAATATTTAAAATCGTTTTCTTATTATTTTTTACTCAATCTTTTATTTAAAATTGTTAATACTTCTATGAAACAAATAAATGAATCATTTATTTTAAAATAAAAATGAGGAATATATATATAAAGTTTTGAATCTGTCAAAAGAGGATGATTTTTAATTGTGGAATCCAATTTATACAAAATTATTTATGTGTCAACTATTACTTACTTAATACCTTTAAATTTTCCATGAGTTTATTATTATTTAATGTTATTTGAACTTGAAACCTCAGAGCTAGGCTTTTATTTCTAATCCTAATCAAATTGGCACCAAAGACTTGATGAATGTTTAATTTATTAATTAGTCTTTACTTTACCAGGTGAATTAGGTAAATCTTTTAGATGGATATTCTTGGCTGAAGGATTTGATTTTTCTGTATTTATCCTCTATTCTTCCTTTTTTTACCGATAATCAAGAGAAAAGTATTTATGCTGTATTTTGAAGGAATAAATAATTGCTTTATGAATTTAATAAAATCTTTATTATCGCCTAATAGATGAATCATCTTATCCCCTGAAATAATTAATAATATCCTTATCTTTTTATAACTCCTCTAAATTAACTGTTTAAAGTAGGAATTTATTGATTTATAATTTTAATTCAGTTCTTATTTCATTATATAATGAATCAGAAACTATCTTTATTTTAAATTTATCATCCATTTTAACTTATAAGTTTTATATTTATTGACTTACAATTTATTTTTCCAAGGGCTTCGATTTTGTAATGCATTATAACAACTATTAATCTCCTAAGCAATTATGATACGCTTATGTTTCAGATAATCCTTTTTTTTCATCAAAAAAACACAGTAATGAGGATAAACTTTTAGTGGAGAGCAATAGTGATTGCTTATTTAAAGTTATTTGGAGTAAATCCTATTAAATTTTATTGATATCTTAAGATTATTTTTATTGTTTTTTTATTTCCGTGTTAGGAAGGATCTTATATTCAGATGATTATCCTTAAAAATTTAAACATATTTCTAAATGATTAAATTCTGATTCCTTTATACTTGAAGGGTGATGAGCTGGAAAAGTTAATTTATCCTTTAAATTTTAGATGCATATAGGTAATAAAATTTCTCCATATTCTTCTATAAAAGGAACAAATAAACATTTTCTTATGATTTCAACAATTCTATTATGACTTTACTAAAGGAATAAATGCTTACTGTTATTGTCAAAACTAGCCCATAAATTCTTTTCCGAAGTTTAGAAAGTAGCATTTTTTATAAACTCCCATTTTTTTTCATTATTTTAATGTTTAGCTAAATGAAGGAACAAGGGATCTTCCTCTTTTGGTCTATCATCAAAATATTTATCATAAACTTTAAACTACTCTTAAGTAAAATCTTAAAATCCATTTTTATCCCTTTCGTAATCATCAAGAAAACATTTAATATTAATCATTTAATTTTGTTTCAAGAATTCTCCTAATAATTAATAGCATAATTCACTATTTAAAAATTATTGACAATCCTATGTAATAGAGATCTCTATAATTTCATTGAAAAATTCATTAAATTTAATTACTGTCTTTCTAAATCTTTAAACACTGAGATTTTATGATTTTTTTGGTTCCTTTTTCTTCTCAAATAACGGACTCTAACTTGAAATAATAGAATCAGATTCTTCTATTAATTTTGGAATCATTCCAGGTGATATAAATCTTATATCTCCAATTACTATGTCCTTGCTACCTTCTTTGGTTAACTTTTAGGGAGGAGTTCTAATTCCATCATTTTAGTATATTAATAAAGGTACCTTAATTCCTATTAAAGTAATGATAAGAATCAACCTTTAATTAAATGCTAATTCATGATTTTGCTTAATTTCAGAATCATTTTATCTTTCAACACTATTAGATGTTTGAGAATTAACAGAACCATCTTCCTATAAATCCCTTATGTCATCATCAAAACTATCGACTTCTTTAGCTGTATGAAATGATTTTTCAATGTTCGATGACTTATTATCTTAAAATGGCTAAGTAAAGGAATTTTGATGCTAAGAACTTCTTGATTTTTTTCGTTCGGCTTTATTTAATAATTTTGAATGATATTTACATTTACAAAATTAAAAAATTTTAGTATTTTCAGGTGTATATTTAATAAATCTTTATGCACGACACTCTAAGAGCAAAAATATTATAGAATGTATTTCAAGCGAAAATTATAATTTCACCTAATCAGAATGATTGTATTCTCCTTTTAAATAACTTGATAATACATTTGTTTTATCCCTTTCTAATATTTCATAGAGATTTATTTTTTCATCATCTTCCAATTCAATAGGTATATTATCGTTTCTTTTACTATGATCTCTGAATGAATTTTTATTGTTTATTGTTTTAGTCCATATTTCTAAAAGTGGTTTTACACTTTAATTATTTTATCCATCTTTTGATGAATTGTAATATCTTTTTGCTTCAATTTTTATTTCCTAAAATGCCCATTCTCTGTATTTTAACAAATCTTTCAGTGATAAATAATCTTCACATTTTTTAAACTTTACTTCATCTTGCATAGTCCAAGAAGATAACCATGGAACAAGGATGATTGTTTGTTTTCTTTTATATAATTCAATATATCTTTTCATCATAACTAATTTCTTTGAAGAATATCCTAAATCTAATTTAGCAGTCTTTTATTTTAACATTACTGCATTTATCATATATTTCCACCATTCTGAATAATTAGATTTTATTTCTTTGATTGGTCTTAAATGAAAATTATCTTAAATAACATCTTAATACTGAAAAAAATCATTCAATTTCAGAAAAAATAATTTTTATTCCTTATTCAATTAAAATATTAATGGTGATTTGATTGATATTTCAAGACTTTTCATTGGTTAAACAAGTTATTCATAAATAAGATTAATTTTAAGTCTCATATCAATATCTATTGGTGTTAAAATAAAATTATCTTCTCTCTTTTTTAATGTTGAATTGGTTTCTCCACGAAATGTAATTCCTAACTTTTTAACTTCTATTAATTTAAAAATAGAGTTAATATCATGATTAAATAATTACTTAAAATCCTTGTCTGTGGCTTTGATGAAAATATCAAATTTTATTCTTAATGATGTCTCATAACCTAGCAATGAATGATTAAAAAATCTCAAACTAAATTATTTAACTGCAATTGACATATTATTATATATGCCATCTACTATTTTTTATATCCAATTTGGTGGTGATAATTTTTCTAAATGTTAAGCCATTTATTCCTCCCACAATTTGAGTTTATGGTTCTTTAAATTTTCAACCCCTTATTAATTATGTTCTTTGTTCTATTCGAATAAATTAGCTTCTTATATGCTACATACTAAAAGATCAATTCCCTCTATTATCATTTCAGGTTGTTATTTTTTATAATTTAATGGCATCTTATAAATTACATATCAATATACATTTAAAGTAATCTAGTTGATTTTACCATTGATAATATAAAGTGGAAGTTTGAAATTCAATAAAGCTTACTTTTTTAATTGTAAATTTTTCAATACAATATTAGTTGAAATTCCTAATGAAAACTAAAAATGAAAAGAATAACGATTACTTTAGCCATATTGTTTTATGAAAAGTCTTGTAAATATTCTAATAAATATGATTACAATCTTTTGATGAAATACTCTTCAATTTCTTTTGCCATATAATTTAATAAATTTTATCATATAATTATTTTGAAGATCATCAATATCAAAAAAGTGTCTTTATCGTTGATCCTCTAGTACTTTTCCTTATAATAGTGGATATTATATGTTTTTATGGAGGTGTAGGTTAATCACGTTTGAGTTTCATATTTTTAATAAATCGTTTAGCCATCATGACTGTCCATATTTTATTATCTTCAACTTTACTCTGCTCCCTTGATTAAGATTTAGTTTTTTCTTTCTTTGTAACTTCATAATGTCTTTCTTTTTATTAAGTAAACTCAAATTATTTTCTTCTCATTTCTTCAACTTCATGTTAAAGTCTCATAAATGTTATTATATCTTAACAATCCATTTCAACAACAATTTCTTTATCTAATTTAAATTCATCTAATGTAGCTTTATCATTATTAACGAAATCTTAATTTTAACATAAGCTTCTTAAGAAATTGATTTCTTTTTTAACTATAGGAGGTCTAAAACCTTTCATTGTTTTTAATTTAGATTTTGCTACCTAAGCCCTTGTCTAATATTAAGATTAATATTACCTAAGATATTTATGGCGATCTCATAATAGAAGGAGTTCTTAAACTTTTTAGATTCGAACCTGCAAGTTAGTTTTCTTCTTCATAAATTGTTGATGGATTACATACATTTTCTTATTATTATTCATTTGGACCACTCATAGAAGAATCAAAACTATTTGAACTACTTGAATCAGACACTTCGAGAACAAATTCTTTTTCATTTTTCTTTCTATGTTCTAATAACATTAAGGTTTAAGGTTCGAGATCATCATCATTTTACTCAATTTCTGAATCTAGTTGGATGAGAGTATGAAACCTTTCTCTTTCATTAGGATCTGTTAATTTTTCTATAATTCTTTTTTTACATTTTAGAATTGCTGTTTACATTTTTCTTAAACAGATTTTCTTGATTCAGCTTAAATCCTTGTTCGATGTGTAGAGTCTCTAGTGTTCTTCATTTCATTGCTGATTATTGTTTAGAATTTATAAGCACCAAAACCTACTCCTAATCGATTGGACATATTAAAATAAATTAATTTACTCAACAAAATAATAGGGAGAAATATTTCTTTACAATTCAAGAAACTAAAGTATTTTTATTATAGGATTTATTATAAAATATTCATGTATTTGGTATTTTATTATTGCTCTTTAATAATTATCTTTATTTTTGTAGTATAAATAAATCACTCCATTGTTAAGGGTAAATAAATTTATTTGAAATATTATTTTAAATAACGGAAGATATGAGCCATATTTTGAAACATAATTAAGATAGTGCAGCTGCATCAGACCCTGCAAGCAATATTCCAACTCCCCCTACACTTGATTACGATTGGATTTTAATTTCTGGGTTTATTATAGTATTAACACAAATTGGATTTGCATTCATTGGAGCTGGGTCAGTTAGATACAAGAATTCACAATCAGTAGTAATTAAGGTTTTCTTAGGATTGTTTTTGACAGTTTTAATATGGTGGTTGGTAAAATTTGTTGTTATATCAAGTTTGGTTATGGATTCTCTTTCGGCGATGATTTCTAAACTAAATTCCTTGGTGGAACAAAATTAGGAGGAAAAGGATGGGAAGCTGATTAATATAGAAATGATTACTCAAACTTTGGTATTTAATACATATATTGTTAGTATTCAGAGCATCAGGTGCAGCAGTTGGAACAGCCATTTTAGCAGGAGCTGCGGCTGAAAGAATGACATTTTTAGCATGGTCTATTCTTGCCGTTATCTATTCTGGATTTATTTATGCAGGATTAACACATTGGACATTAGCTTCAGGATGGTATTAATTTATATATTCAATAGGTTATAAACATTGGGATTCAAAGATTTCTCTGGTGCTGGTGTTGTTTTCTTTGCTGCAGGTGTTGCTGGCTTAATTTTAGCAATTATCTTAAGACCAAGAAAAAATAGATTTGAATAAAATACTACTGCTTAATTTTAAAGACATTCACCAATCTATATTGCCTTAGGATCAATATTAGTTTTTGCTGGATGGTTATTCTACAATGGTGGAATTGTTTAATAAGGAGAAAATACAAAATATACTTAAGGATTAGTAGCTGTTAATACTCTTGTTGCAGGTGCAACAGGTGGATTTGTAAGTTTCATTATCAGATACTTCCAATATGAAACTACAAGTTTAGTCGCCTTATCTAGAGGTGTTATTAGTGGATTAGTAGCTGTTAGTGCTGCAACTGATGATATGAAACCATGGACTGCTTTTATTTATGGTGTTGTTGCTGCATTATTTTACAGCATATTAGCTAGAGTAATTCCAGCTGCAAGAGTTGATGATCCAGTAGAAGTTGTACCTGTTTATTTTGTATTTTTTAATATCTATTATAAGGGATCTGGATTTATTGGAATAGTATTATCATCATTTTTTGATACCAAGGCAGGACTTTTCTATGGATTTGGTGCTTCATTATTAGGAAAATAATTATTAGGCCTATTAATTATATTTGCATGGGTAGCTTTACTAGTATTGTTAATTTTACTTGCTTTTAAAGGATTTGGTATTTTAAGAGTTGATGCTGATACTGAAAATGTAGGTATTGATAAAGCTTAATGTATTATATATTATTTATATTAGGTTTGGGTGAAGCAATTGTATTTGCTAACTAAATTGATGAAGCACCACTATTATAACCAGCTTAAGTGGTTTAAGTAGTGTAAGTTGTTCCAGATTTAAGAGGTAGCCAAATCAATTCTGGATATAGACAATTTAAATGAATTATTTTATGGATAAAAACATTAAATGTCATTATTTCATCTCTTTTAAGACTTCAAGTATACTTTTTGCTGCATATTCATAATCACTTAAATCATTATAAATTGTTCCTGTAAATCTTGCCCACATCTTTTCATTGAATTTACAAAAAACTACTAATACATTATATTTTTCACAACACTAATTATATTAGTATAAATACTATTCTTTAACATTCTTTTAATATATTCTCATCATCAATTGGTGCTCTTACATTTACCATTGCTGAATGCATATTTTTATCATCAATCATTAATTATGTTTCCCAAATACTACTTACTAATTTAGTTCCTTCCCAAGCTATTTCTTCACTATATTTTATGATATTTTTTAATCCATATTTATTAATGAATTCAATTCCTTCTTTTGCTAACAATAAATTACTCCTATCATGAGTACCATTATATTCAAATTCTTTATCTAATCCTGCACCATAAAATACAGAAATATTATTATGATGTATTTATTTTATGTACTTTTCTTTCATATATAACATATTAACTCCTGTTGGGCAAAATGCCCATTTGTTGAAATTTGTATAAAAGAAATCAGCATTTAATTCTTCTAAATTAATTTCTCTTATTCCTGCTCCATGTGCAGCATCAATAATACTGATAACATCATATTTTTAACATTATTTAACTAATTCATATATTGGCATTTTTATTGAAGGTAATGCTGTAATGTTATCAAAAACAAATACTTTTATTGACTTTCCGCTTAAATGTTCTATTTTCGAAAAAAAAATACCTTCAACTTTATTCAATATTTTTTCAGTGGTCAAGTCTTCTATTAAAAATTCAAGTTTTATCAAATTTATACCAAATCGTTCATTCATATACTTTAAAGTATTTTCAACCATAGGATATACTAAATTTGTATATAAGATAGTATCTTCCTTTGTTAATGGTAAATCTAATGAATGTGGAATTCATTTACTTTTTATGATGCTATTAAATGACTCTGCAGAGCTAGTTGTTATGAAACTTTAGTTTCCATTACCACCCAAGAATTCGGCACAGATATTGCGTAACTCTTTATACTGTCTGGTGAAATTAAATCGTATGAATTTGTCAGGATTTTCTAAATACTTGTTACAAAGCTCAAATTTTATATCCCTAATGTATTTTGGTATGTAGCCAAAGCTACTATGATTAACACAAACATATCCCTCTTCTATTAGAAAATCCTGTCTCATATCGTGGCCAAAGGTGCGCATTATTTTTTGTAAAATTGTGATTCGATTAATTGCCCAATTAATCAATCACGCATTATGTATCAGTGTTAATTTAAAGAATGTTATACAATGAATTCTTTGATTTGTCTATTATATTTGAATAAATATCATACCTTATTATGGGTAAAACAAGAACTAAGATATTTATGTTTATAATGTAGTAGCATTAATTTATATTCTTAAGATTTCAAAAAAAATATATAATTAATCAATACCTTTCTTCATTAGTATAAAATTTGAGAATTGGAATGTGATAGACCCTCTCTTTATTTTTGTTTTTTTATTAATCTCCTTTATAAAATAGGATTTTTTCCTAATTCATATTGTTTTTTTTACACTAATTTATAATCATAAAATACTTTAAAGTTAAAAACCTATAGAACATGGGTCTAAGGTTGGAATAGTATCTTTATTGTTCTCTGAATGCGATTTGTTTCGAATATTTTATTTAGTGTTACCACAGCCCATTAATTAATAAATCGTTTTATTTTTCAATTATTAAAATACTTATAAATAATACTGAAATATACTAAATAAATAAAAAAGGGTATAATTAGATTCATTGATACAAGATTGTGATCTTTCATTAGGATGGATCGTGAAAGAGTACAGTTGGTAATTTTGGACCATGCAATGAGTTTTAGTAATACTTAATTTTCAACAAAAATTCTGTGAATGGATTAATAAGATCTTTATACAATCTATAACTTATATGATCCATATCTTCTGCCAGATGTAAGGTGCATATCAATGATTTACATTTTTCTAAATTATATAATATTAGATACTTTTTAGCTATTCTGCTTATGAATAAGGTATAATATCATCTTATTTTCCATGAAGTATAAATGTAGGTACACAAACTTTAGCAATATTCTCAAGATTATCGAAACGTTATCGAACAAGAAATTAAGCCCATGATCCAATATAATCTCTCACAACTGCTTTTAATGATGTGAATGGTGACATTAATGCCAAACAAGCTGGTTTATATTTACTAGCAAGATATGTAGCAGGACCACTTCCAATACTTCTTCCAAATATTACAATTCTATCCTCTTTATATCCAAGTCTTTTTGTCAAATAATTATAAACATATTCTGCATCATTTTATATTGATTCTGCTGTAGGAACATCATTTAAATATTTACCATATCCAGGATATTCAACTGCTATAACAGAAATCTACATTATTAGAATATTTACTTGTAAATTATCTCTCAACAAAATTAAAAAACCATATGAAACTGTGATATCTTCTGAATTTGCATGAAAATAAATTAAAATATTTGGGGAATGAACTCTTGAATCAATATACATACATGGAATATGACCAATAGCTTAATATTATCCTTTCCCAGGACTAAGCTTTTCAACTGGAGATTCCTCTATAACATCTATATTCTATTATTTTTTATTCTCATCTAATAGTGCTTAAGGTAATGTAATAACTGGTTGACTTTGGATTAAAGAAGTTCCCATTCTTTAAATCCTATCATTATAGAGATTCGATGACAGTCTCTAAAGAGTAACTTTTTTTGTTGTTATCTCTGTAGATTAATCATTCAATTATTAGAGTTTTCTTTACATATCTGGTGTACCATCATTTGAATCAAATGTTGGAGAGTTTTGATCTTCAATTTATCCTTTTCGAGCCTTATTGGATATTGGTTTCCAGTCAAATTTAGGCACTGGCTACAGACCTTATTCTCTAAAAACTCATTATTACATATACGTTGGCTCATCAATTTCAAAATGCTCATCTTCAAAATCCGATTCACTTGATTTAAAGAATATTCCTTGTTTTTTATTTCTTCTAGGCACATAATTCTAAAAACTTGGATATAGTAATGGATATTTAGGAATCCACAATATCTATCCCTATTCATGATCACTTGTTATTTCCTTTGGAGCTGGAAAAAATATAAAATCTAGGTCCATAATATATAATTAAGAATAATTAAAAGAGCATATAATAAAAATTTAATGAGAGGATTAATTATAAGGTTTACTTTTGCAGAATAGGTCTAAGTTCAATAAACTCTTTAATTAAAAAGATTCTATAAGGAAGCCACAGTTGAAATGGTACCTAAACCTACAAGTGTTTTTCATTAGTGGCTTGTTAAAGTATTTATTAATATAATATATTAGTTAGATGGCAAAACAGTAAAAACTCCATCCAAGAATTTATTAGCTGTACCCTCACCTCAATTGGCATCTTTTATTGCTCATGAATTCAATATGTAAACAGAATACATTAGACCAACTACTATGCCTTTAATGACATTAGCAAGAAATGCAATCGACATTGATTCTGATGAGAGAATTCGATAATTCATGGAAAAATCAGTTTTGAGTTATTTAGAAAGAGACACTGTATTATTTAGAGAGGATCCTTCTTCGAAATTATATAAAATACAAAAAGAAAAATTAGACCCTTAATTAGCTTTATTTAATTAGAAATTTGGTATGCATTTAAAGATCAATTATGGATTGAATGTTGAACCATTAAAAGATTATGATTAAATGAAGATGGAATCAATATTAAGTGAACTTAATAATTGGCAACTAGTTTGTTTGGATGCAAAAGTTGGTATGTATACCTTATTAATAATATAGAAAATTTAAAATCATGTATCCTGGCCCTATAGTTATGGAATAATCATATTGATGTAACAGAAGCAGTTAAATTATCAAGATTAGAAGAGGATTTTTAGATTTCTTAATTTGGTAAAATTGAAGGACATCATGATTATGATGAAAACACAGTATTAATGAATGTATCAGCATCTAAATTGTTTGCCTAATTGATTGAAAGTCAAAGTATTAATTATTGAATTATGCATAACTAAATAATATAATGAAAAAAAGCACTAAAACAGCTGTTGCTGTTAAATAAAATGTAAGATCACCAACAAAGAAAACTACAGAAGCTGCTCATGAATCTATGATGTAAAGTGGAAGAGATTGGGCTAAAAAATCATATCGTAGTTCCTAAAGTCCTTCTTAATCTAGTCCTTCTTAGATTAGTCCAACAACAAAAAGAATGTCCTCTTCAGCTGTCTCTATTCCCTAAAATATTAGATTGTCTAAAAGACATTCTTCAATAGTTCCTAAAGGAACAGAAATGCATCAAAGATCAGTAATCAAATATCTTGGTTTGAATTTAGAAGCAGTGTGCCCTAAATAGAATCATGATAAAAATAAATTGCAATATATTTGCCAAAATACATTTTGTAAAGCATCTAATAGACTTGGTTGTGCATATTGTTTATTGGAAGAACATAATAATCATGAAACAATGGAAGTTTAAGCATTTTGCAAATTATTTGATGATAGATATAGGGAGTTTTAAGATAGAAGTAATGAAATTCAAAAGATGCCTGAAAGAGTTTAAGAAGTTAAAGCAAAGTTTGATTAATTAACAAAAGATATTATGGTAAAACTAAAATAAATAGAGGAGGGTATTATATTTGCAATAACAGGATTTTTATAATGGGAAAATAAAGAAACTTAATTAATTGATGATGTGGAATTATTAATTAAAAAAAATATTTATGAAATGAATGAATAAGATCTTTATGAAAGTATAGAATTTATAAAAGGTAAACATATTAGAGAAATTACTTAAATTGCTACTTAAACTAATTTAACAGTAAAAAGAAAGACTACATAACTTGATTTAACTTGGTAAACTTACTTTCCTTAATTAGAATCTGATATTATGTATGCATTAGATGATAATAAAGAATTTTTTATTTAAGATTAAGATTTAAATTTAATAAGATTATAGAAAATAGAAATGAAATAAAAAAGATTAGATGGTATATCATAATCTATAACATAATCAATTAAATAAACATAAACAAATAGTGTTTTATCTTCAAAAATAATTCCTGGATTTAAAGAAGAAGAACTTTAATAAATGAATAATGAAGTAAGTTAAGCATTAGATAAAGTTGCTAATTTACCTTAAATAAAAGATGAATATTAAACACATTTTGATTCATATTAAACAGATAATCTACCATCAAATGATTTAGATGATTCATAATCAAAACTTTAAGAATCTATTAATACTTTTCCACATACAATTTATACAACAGATTGTGAACATAGATAACCATGTAATACTATTCCTATATTTGCATGTTGTAATAAAGCATTTCCTTGTTCATAATGTCATGGATATAAATCTCATCCACCAAAGATATCAGTACCAAGTTATAGGTATTGTATGAAATGTTTGGAAATATATTTAGTAATATATCCAACAAACTAAGCAGTCAATTGTTTAAAATGCACATGATTTCATATATTAATATATAAAATGTATAACCGTCCAAGTTCGAAAACTCGATATTAATAAGAGCCAACTATGGAATCTGTTAATCTTAAGGAAAGACAACTATACTTATAATCAAGTAGCATAAGTAATTTAATTGGTTGAATCTAGATCCATTAACAGGTGCAGCTATCAGATCAGACTAATAATATGCATAATCATAATAGTATAATAATGCTAATTTTGATAAAAAAGTTGCATTATAAGCTAGTTCAATTAGTATTTATTTGATAAATATTAGATCCTTTAACTGGTGCACCAATAGGAAGAAATCCAATTAATTATTAATAAAATTAGCCATAGTAATAATAGCAATAAAGATATACTCCATATGGTGTTTAGTAATAATAAGATGTTTATTAAACATCAGCAGGTTAAATTGGAGCATCTCCAAATACTAATGATGTGTAATTTTAAAAGAATTTAATTAAATTTTTTGGTGCTGATGATCCAACTTAGGTTTAGAAGAAAAGATAACCAAATGAGGTACAACCATCAGATCCTTCATTTTAACGCAATTTAGTTAAATTTTTTGGGGCTGATGATCCTAATTAACCAAAAAGACCTAAAGACACAAATAGATAAGTTCCATCAAGGCAGAATTACTAGTAACAATCATACGAACCCTAACCTCAGTATAATAAAGGGTCTAATGATTAATAGTTTTAATAAAATTTAAGTAAGTTTTTTGCTGCTGATGATCCTAATCCAGTTAAAAAACCAAGATCTAAACCTTAACCAAAAGAAGATTATTAATAACCCTATTAATAAGGATATAGTAATCAATAATCCAGAAATAACTCACAACCCTTTAATGAAGCACCTCCTGATCCAAGACTTGTTAATGATCCAGCATTTTAGAGAAATTTAGGAAAATTTTTTGCTGCAGATGATCCTTCTCAACCTAAAAAACATAATTCTAAATAAAATTTATAACAATAATAAATAAATTAAATTGAAGAAAACAAATTATAAAGATTACAATAAGATTAAAGATTCTAAAAAAACTTACAGTAGTTTTTTGGAATAGATGGACCACAAAAAAATGGATAGTAATGTTTTTATTATATTCTAGAAATGTTTAAGGAATTGCACCCCAACAAACTAACAAAGTTAATAAAATAATAGCAATTACAGATAGTAGCTCTGCTGCAAGAAATTAAGTTGCTGCATTCTTTAGAACAAGAGGAGTAGATGATTTTGATGTATTTACTGCCCCTGGTGGAGTATTTGGATTATAAAACAGTTAAGTTTGGGAATAAAGTTTAAAACAATATTTAGATACGATGAACAATGCTTACAATATTAAAGAAGTTTATTTGATTTCAGCATTGGATAGTAATAGTGTAATAATATATCTATAATTAGAATGCAAAATTGTACACAAATGTTAATGATAAAAGATCCCATTAAATTGCAATTACCGATCTTAAAACAATATTAGAAAATAGATTAGGAGTATCATACAAATTGAATGGAATTATAATAGATTAAAGAGGAGCTTCAGAGAAAGTATTTTGATAATTCTATACAATTTATCAGTATAAGTTACGATTTGTTGCTTTCTTAAATTTCTACCGAAAATTATTATATCTACCTTTTACTTTACTCATATTAAATAATGATAATTAACCTACTCGCATTAAGTCACTTTTTTAGGTTTATTATTAATCATATTCTGTTCTACATTATATTCCTTCTTCTGTTCTATTTGTATTATTATATAATGTTTTATATCTTGATTATGTATTTGAATAAGTATTTTATTTTGTTGACATCATAGTCTATAAAAACATTGATTTTCTTGGTTTATGTCCACCTTATTCAGTTTTATATTCTTTTATAGCTTCATCAGTATGTTTTTAACATCTTTAAATGAATTCCTATAATTCTTTCATACTAAACATCTTTTTCTATAATCCCAATCTTTGTAATGCATCTTATACATATGATTCCAATCTTTATGATTTGGCTTTATCTTTTTCTATTTAATCTTTTAACTTCCATTTTTCAAATCTAACCAATGCTTCATAATCACGTTTACTTTATGCATTTTCACTTTCATCTTCTGAAACCTATTAAGAATCCTCTTCAGAACAAGATTATAAATGTAGAGGTCTATGATGAAGAGATTTCCTTTTATTATAATCTTAATAAGCTTTAGTTCTCTATAAAATTGATACACTTCCAATTATATTATGTAACCTTTAACTTTTAATTTACATTTAATCAATGTATTCATCTTTAAATACTAATTCATCTTAATATCTTGTATCACATCTCATTAATGATGGTCTATGTTTTATTCGTTTATCAGTTTCCATATCATCAATTTTATTCTAAATATTTTTGTCAATCTTCTCCACTATTGGTACCATTGATGAACATATTCTAGCACATATGTCCTAGTACTCAAAACTAAAATATTTTTAATTTAATTACCTACACTTTGGCATTGGATCTAAACTATATTTACATGATTCATCTTTCATGCCTTTATCAATTTTTTGCTATATTTCAATGGATTTAGTCATAGATGCAAAAACCTTACATTTTCTGTTTTAAGGTAACACAAAACCATTTGAAGGTGCTGTCATTTATTTTCGAGCTATTAACAGTTTCGTTAATTGCTTTAATTTTGGATCAAATTACTTAGACATTTGAAGGAAATCTTATGTATATTATTTCCTTCTTTAAGTATAAAATTGTATTTCATCCTTTGTTAATGCCTTCCTATTATTCATTAAATTTAATATAACATTATTTTCATAAATTATATATTTTTTTGCAAGTATTATAAAATATAGATAGAATTTATAAATTCATTATCAGAAAGTGAATAAAATCAATAATTATTTTGTTTGTAAATGAGTCTTAGGATATACTACTCTGAATTAGTGTAGTTTAAGATAGCCTACCCTATAGCTAATGTAAAATTCTTTGAATTGAAGAGTGTTTGTGTTGAGCGCCTAAATCGATTTTCTAAGGTATTTAAAATTTATCATCCAATAGCTTGTCAAAACAAACTATGGTGGCATACCAGATAGCTTTGATGAAGAGAGCTATTGCCTGTAAGACTCTACTAATGCCTTTTTAGATGATGGTGACATCGTTTCTGATTTGGTTAAAGAAAACGATACTATAAAATTAGTATATTTGCCAAATCTTCTAAAAACAAATTAAGCACCTCCAACCTAACAATAATAAAGTTAGCAGGTCAATCCGATCGCTTTGCCAGCAGTCCAACCTACAAAACCTCCTACTAGTTTCCCAACATTGAATCCCACTAATTAACCGTAATCTTATAGCAAAGATTGGCTTTCTAATCTTGTAATAAATGTAAAAGGAGCTGGTGGATTACTACAATAATAATAGCCTTAGAATATTGTAAATGCAAATGATTAAATAAAAAATGAAGAAGAATTAGAATAATTAAAGTAATAATTTTATTTAGATGTATCAAAATTAAATGATGTATAATAATTAGGAGACTTTAGTTTTTAAATATATTTTATTTAAGCATAAGATTCAAAAAAGAAATATGATTTTAAGTGTAATGTAAATCATACTTTATATGAGCTATCATAAATAATATGTAAAAGTTTAGGATTAAATGAAGAGCATTCTATATGTATATATAGTTAAAGTGGATTACCACTTTATTCGTGTTTAAATTTAATGTATACAAAAACAGTTGAAGAAACATTAAATAAATTAATAAATAAAATATTTGGAATCATTATTACTAAATGTAATTTTGGTGATAAACCATTACCTAAAATCGATTCAAATTAAGGTCCATAATAAATATTTGTTCTTCATCAAGGATCAAAAGTTATTAATGTTGATTTATAAACCACAACAGTAATTGAACTTAAATAAAAAGTATTTCATAAATTTGATATTCCAACAACCTTATAAATGCTTGTCTATGGTGGAAAATATTTAGATGATTCTAAAATACTATCAGAATATGGAATATAAGCCAATAGTAATGTATATTTAACTTTTAAAACAACAGATGTACAACCATATCAAAGCAGTTATAATTTTAATTTTTATACCCCTTGGCTTCAACATATAGTACCACAAAGTGCTGCAGGTCTAAGATAATTTAGATGCTCTTCTTTAGTCTTCTTTGCTCATGTTAAAGAACCAAACATTCTAGCTCTTTTGAGAAAAATATCAAATGATAATTCAAGTTTAATTCTTTCAATTTCATAATTAATGAGAAAATTAAAATAATCATAATTACATTGCATAGCGTTTGAAATAGGAATGCAAAGATTATTCTTTGAATTAATGTTGAGTACAAAAAAAATATTAAAAACTTTTAAAATTGATATGATTTTTGAATTTTCTAGATACTTTTATAATTGGATAAAAAAGTAAGATTCATATAAGAATGATTAAATTTTAGAAATAGCAAAATAAGAGAATTATAGATTGTTAGATTTAGTCTCTTAAATAACTTTAAAACCTATACTCAATCCTGCTCTGTTATCTTAAAAACCGACTGATGATGAATAAATGCCATAAGATTGGTCATTAGTAGATTTTGATGAAATACAAAATAAAATTCAAAATAATGAATAGCATATAAGCAAAGTTCTATACTCTGAATTAAAATTAGTTTAACCTAGTTGGTTATTAGAGGAATTTAGAATCGTTAGTTTTTTGAATAGAGAAACACTTATATGGGCTCCTAAATCAATTATTGATTCAAATGATTATGTTTTAGAGGTTCCACCTGATTGGATCTAAAATATTGTAGCATCAACTCATATTTGTACAAAAATTTATGGTGGAACAGAATTAAAGGCTCACCCTGAAAGTCCATGTTTAACAAATGGAGCAGATAAATAATTAATTATTTATGTTGGCCCAAACAAGGATGTTAAGAAACCAATTAATGTTTATAATCCAATAACTGGTATGGAAATGCCAGTAAATCCTGATGATTTGGCATTATTATAATTTAGAGGAGTCAATGTTGCTGTTGATGAAGAGGAAAGTGAAAGTGAAAATGAAGAATAATTAAAACAACCTCCTCAAATTTCTTAACCTCCTGATGAAGCAATTGTTGTATTATTTGATATATCTGGATCTATGGATGAATTATTTTATGAAAGTGAAGATCTTACGAGAATGGGAGTTGTCAAAGCTTTTTTTAATGCTTTTGCTGATCGTACAATGGCTTATAATTTAAAAAATGTTATATCCTTAGTCTTTTTTGATGATAGATATATTTAGAAATGTTCATTCACTGAACTGTTTATCCTATTTAAAGAACTTGTTAATAAAGCTAAACCATAAGGATCTACTTTATTATATACAGCACTATAGAAAGCTTAACAATCTTTGTTAGAATTTAGAAAATTATATCCAAATTGTATTTTGCGTATTATTGCTTTAACAGATGGAGAAGATAATTCAAAACATGGAGTAGCTCCTATTTTAGTTGCTGAAACAATAAAAAAAAATAATATAATTTTAGATTCATTCGTTGTAAATGATTAATGTTCTGGATTAAAAAAAATAACCAAAGCAACAGGTGGATAATGTTTCTGTCCAAAGACTTTACAAGAAGGTCTTAAATTATTCGAATATGAAACAATTCTATCAGCTAAGATACGTAAAGAAAAACCTAAAATAACACTTAAATTCTTAAGAGATACCTTTAAATTGAGAAATGATTAAATTTAATTTGATGACAAACCTATTGATATTCTATTACCAAATGAAATGTAATAATAATCTATTCATCCAAATGCATTAGTATAAGAAATTAGTTCAGATTAAAATAAATTGAATCACTATGCTCCAAATAATTCATTAAAGAGAGTGATTAAAGAAATTATGAATTATGAATAACATCCACATCCTTATGTGAAAATATTCCCTTGCCAAACAAATGTTTCTTTTTGGAAAATAATACTTTTAGGTCCTGAGTCTACTCCATATGCCGCAGGTGTATATATTCTGTTTTTGAAATTTAATGATGATTATCCATTCAAACCTCCTGAATTTAGATTCTTGACTCCAATCTATCATTGCAATATCAATTCATAAGGAAGAATATGTCATAGTATTCTAGGACGTAATTACACACCTGATACAACTGTGCTTTAAATATTTGAAGCTATTTATGGTATAAAAATTTAATATATTTAAGGATTACTAATGACACCAGAACCAGATGATCCATTAGATACTACAATAGCATCAGAATATTTATAAGATTTATAGGTCTACTAAAACAAAGCAAAACAGCACACAGAGGCGAATGCTAAAAAACCTTTAGATGAAGTTATAAAGTAAATTGTAGGGAATCAAGATATTAAAGTTGTTAACGATGAAGAATTATAATCTAAAATATAAGAAATCAATAATTGGATAAACTTATAATAGTAACCACATCAATGATTTATTAAGTTTATAATATTAATATTTAGTATCTATATTTTTATAATTAATCATTGTTAAAATCTGTCTGGAAATAATTTTGGAGCAATTAAAGTCCATATATAAAATAATGAACATATCCAACTGGATGCTAATTTAACATAATAACTTAACCAACTTGGTTAAAACATACCTTATGTATTATCCTTAATATTTGGACTACCCCAATTAGTTATCATCATTGCCATATACATTGAACAAAATATAAGTATAATATGAAATATGACATACTAATTAGATGAATAAGGGGCTAAATCATGTTATTCAATTAATGCTCTAGCTTCAGCTATTTATTAACTTGTAGACATTTCTATTTCTATTGGACCAGTTTAAGGATTGTGTTATTTTTCAGCTGATTTATCTAAAACTCTAAGAGTTTATTTAGAATTTTCTTAAGTAGCAAATATTAGATAAATAAGAGCACAAAAATTAAGAAACCCATTTACAAACATTTATGCTGTCATACTTTATTCTGAAAAATAAAAGACATTAACATTTGAATCAGGATAACTAGATAAAGCACTAAATGTCATATATGTTATATAACAAGATATACAACCAGATGCTAATAAAGAACCTTATGGATTAAATCCAAATAATTATACAACTGTTAATAGTATTATTAATCCTATATTTATTAAATTAATTGCATAATTCTATCCGAACCATATAAAGTTGTAAATATTTAATATAATAGCAAAAATATATGTAAATGATGCTGCTGCAACTAAAGCAGATCCCATTGCTTCTACTCCTTAATCATATAAAGTTACCCATTTCTCAGCCCATAAATAAAATATATCTATGTAAATAAGTATTTAAAATAATTAAAACAAACCAGATGCCACAATACTAACATTTACATAATGTTCAAAGAATTTATTAGGGATATAAAGAGTACCATAAAAAGCGACTGCAATAAATCTAAAATTATGAAATAACTTTACATAAATTTAAGTAACCATAAACCTTCATTGACTTATTTAGCAAAAGATCCTTTTAATTCCATTATAGCACCAAGTATAAAATAAAAAATAGCTAAAACAAAACTCATTCTATAAATCCCTGATACTCCCATACATATATCTTATAATCCATCAGGGCATCCAATATAAGATAAATAATTAGAATAAAGATCTTGAATGTAATAAAGTGCAATAACAGTAAAAGCCATCACTGCATAATTCAATAGAATATAAGTTAGTTTAACTTATTCTTTAAGTGTACTTTTGACTATAGCTTAGCAACAACAACAAGCAAGACTACAAAATGTTGATCCAGCACAACACATAGCTTCACATGCAATTGTTAAACACATTAAATATAATTATATAAATAAAGTCATTTAACATTTTTGGGTTTTTAAGCACTAACTTATTTTTTGTATGTTAATCTTCCATCTGCATGTTAATTTTATCCATTTAAACTTTCCATTATAGCTTTAGTTATGTTATTAGAATCTTAAGTTTAGGATTTTGTTCTTTACGATCGAATAATCTTTTGTTATGTAGCAGTAGAGTTATATCTACTTGAAATATTTGATTCATATATTCTTGCAGTACTCTATTATGAAACTTTTGATGCAGAACCATATCGATTATTATGAATTTCTACACTATTTCTGCATCTTGAAACACGATTTTGTTTATTCATTTTTTGAAACTAAATCTAAGAAGATTCTTTTTCTTTTTGTTCCTTTATTATCTTTTATAGAAACTGTTTATCTTTATGATAAATAATAGGGAAAAATTGGAATCCGTTGGTTTAGGTTTCTTTATCAATTGAATGAGCAAGACTTCTCTTATTTGATTTTTATTTCTTTATTGCTTATCTTCTATCTAAGAACTTTTAATAAATAACTCTAAGTTAAGTTCCAAATTCTTATTTTCTAAGATATTGATATTATGATTACTAAGTTGTTGATTGAACAGAAATGGAAAAATTAGATATGATGTCATTCAATTGATTCTTAATAAAAAATATGGACCCTTAACTACTTTATTGATGTCTTTATATTGATTTTGAATACTTTCGTAGTAAACTACTTTCTAAAATTTTAGAAACACTTATGGATCTCAAATTTGAATTTTTTCGAGAGTTAGACCTTTTTGGATGATAATAATTGTCTAATGTTTTAGAGACTGTAGTATGAAATATGCGGGGCATAAATTGATGGGACTGAGCATCTACTTTAAGTTACATCAAATACATTGGATTTAATTGCCGTAGTAAGTAATTATTTTGGGAATGGATAATAGTCTTCCATATATTCATCATGATAATCCCAAAATAAATAATCTTTAAAGGCATTTGTAACACTACTACGTCTAGCAAATATTAGATCGTTGATAATGCGAATATAGGTGTAATTTTAAGATGACGAATATTTTTCGAACAAAGCCTTATTTATTACGATTGCAAAGTCCTAAATAGTAGTTCATGAGTACATATGAGTATTCACAAAAGTTACAAGTTGAGTCCATTATTTCTGTTAATTATTTAATGTAGATTTAATCCTTCGATGACTTAGGTACAGAAAAAGAAATCAAACTTTTTGGAAAGACAACTGCTTAAAAGTTTTAAAGATTGAAGATTCTAATCATTGGACTATCTAGTGTATGAAATTTTCTATATAAGCTTGGTTTAGAAATAGCTAAACATATTTCTACATAATAACCAGAACTGTTGTCTTTATGTGATCCATAATAATAAAGATTATAATAATGCTAACAATTACTTGGTAATAATGGTGTGACATAAATGTAATCGATAGAAATGTCATATAAAGATAATGAAATATACAATCATGTATAAAATCATGATCTCACTGTTATTTGTGATATACCATCACTTAATTTTGCTATAAAAGTAAGTGAACATTTACGTACAATTGCACCAAAAAATCATAAAAATTGTAAAGGTGTAATATGGACTTGCACATTCGGGTTTGTATGTCTAAAATATTCAGATTTCGGAACAGGATTTAAGGTATTTGATCGTGATGGTATTTAACCATTCCCTTATCATGTTGTTAATATATCTAATTCTAATCCAGGGATTGTTACCTTACACAATTCTATTCCACATAACTTTTAAACTGGAGATTTTGTACGTCTTTATAATGTAGAAGGAATGACTTAAGTTAATGGACCAGAACCAAGACCTATTAAAGTTATATCTCCAACCTAATTCTCAATTGAACATACACATCATTATGGAAAGTATACTTAAGGAGGATTAGTTTAGTTGACAAAAGTACCATTCAAGTATCACTTTTAAAAACTATCAGAAACTATCTATAAACCAAAATCTCTTAAATCTAATCCAGATAAAGTTGTTTATAGTACTGTGGTAGCTGTACTTTAATTAATGGATTAAAATCAAAAATAATAACCAACTGATTAAGAAATTGTAAAAATTTCTAAAGCTATTTATGAGACATTTGGAGATGATTAATTTGATTAAATTTTATGTTTGAAGACTATTAAATTGATGTAAGTACCTAAATATCCAGTAATTAATTTATGGGGTGGGTTTTGCAGCTTAGAAATAGTAAAGTTTACAGGAAAATTTACTCCACAAGAATGTTCATTTGTTTAATTTGTAAATGATATCGAATCAGATGATACTTCTATTAAAAATAAATTAAGCAATTTAAATGCTTTAGTCATAGGTAGTGGAGGAACAGGTTGTGAAATTGTGAGATTATTTGCTCTTATGGAATGTAGCACTTCTCCAAGTTCAAAACTGACTATTTTAGATGATGATGTTGTCAGAAAATACACATTAGCAAGCCATTATTGGTTTAAGTATAAATTTTATAAAATTATAGTTAATAAACTATAGGTTAATAAAAGGCATAAATAGCATAATAATAAGGGTAATTGTTATGTTCTTCAATGAATATTGATATTGAAACTAGTAAATTTAGTGAAAAGTCAGAAATTATTGTCAAATAACACGACGTTATCTTTTCTGCTATTAATAATCAAACTTCAAGATTATTGATACAATAATAAGCATAAAAACATTCTAAAGTGTTATTTGATTAAATTTTGAATGGTTTGAAAGCATATACTTAATTTGGGAAACCAGATCAATAATTACAATAGTAAGAAACACTTAAAAATGTGTATAATGTGGATGCTGATACTTATAAGAAGTTTCCCTATTTACCAATACATTGTGTATTATGGGCTAAAGAAGTATTTGATAACAGTTTTGTTGGATTTGTGACAGATTTTCAAAAATTCTTATCTGATCCAAATGGATATATTGCTAATTTCGATGAACCAGATATGTATTAAATATAAATTATTTAGTGTTGGAAATTTTCATATTAGAGCTCATGTGATAAATAGAATTTCTAAACCAGGATTTAAATTAACTTTAGATAAAATATTAAGTCTTTCTAAAGAATTATATGAATTTCATTTTGAATTTAAAATAGTACAATTACTTAAATTGTATCCAATAGATGCTTTAGAATGTGTTTGGACTGGATATAAACGTGTTCCTTAACCAGTAAAATTTGATTCAAATAATCCTGATCACATTGCTTATATTTAGATTACTACACTATTGATATCTAAATTATTTGGAATAAATGCAAATTCTGTTTTCAAACCTGAATTTGTAATTGATAAACTACACTAAATGACAGAAAATTATTGGAATCTTACAAGTTCTTAAATACCTTCACCAACAGAATATTCATCTTAAAATAAACCTCAATTTTTAAATTTTGATGATGATTAAATAAGAGGTTTATATGTTAGATGTATACATTCACTTACAAATTTGAGATGTAGAAATTATGATTTATAACCAATACCATTATATAAAGTATAGAAATATGCTTTAGAAATACATAGAAGCAATCCTATGATGCATTCAATAATAGTTGGTTGGATGGGTGTTGAATTATATAAATATTTATATGTAAATATATCTATTTATTTAGGGTAATTGTAAATCAAGAAATATGCATATAGATATTAATAGTAATATTTTGGAATTTATTTGAGTATCAAAATATATAATCAATCATATCTTAATTTGTAAGCCAAGAGGAAGAGAGTCCCTGGGAATATGATAATTGCCATAAACACAGGAAATAAGAGAATTCCAATTAATAAAAAGCACAATTTTTCTCCATCATCCATACTTCTATAATATTATCTATTCTTTAACTTTATTAATTTTAATGGAGTCATCACACTATAATAAATAAGAATAAATGGCAATAATGGCAGTATTAATGTAGATGCAAAAATTTCAAATATTATACCTCCATATTTTTTCCATAATGGTCTACGAGCTGGTTCTTCAGTAGAAAATTATTTATCTTATTTATAAAGAAATATACCTGGACAACCAAAACAATTATCTGAATCATAATGCATTCTTGTATATCTAGCTCTACAAATCCAACAAAATTAAAATCTACATTAAAAACATGTCATATGATTGCATCCTTCTTTCTTTTAAATTGGTGCTTTACATTTAGGACATCTTTAAATAACCAATTATTTCATTGTTTATTCATAATATTTATCTAATGCTTACTAAAAATAAATTATTTTTTACATCACATGTCATTCCTGTATGATCTTCTCTTCTACAATCATAACATATCATTTAACCACATTCACATTTAACTACTTTACTAAACATATTTCCTCTGACAAATTTATCACATCCTGGTCTAACACACCATCTAACTGTATCATCTTTATCTAACATTTTTGTTTCCTTAAATTTTCCATATTTATCAAAATATTCTTCATCAACATATTCTTTTATTATATCACTATTAAAATAACTTTCACAATCCTATCCTGGACATTCTATTTCTAATACTTATGCACAATTAATTTTATTTTCTAAATATTATCCTATACATTTTTAGCAAAATTCATGTTTACAATTTAAAGGTTTTCTTTTATTAACATATTCACACATACATATACCACACATATTACCTACTTCTTCAACAATATTTTCTTCAATAAATTGATCTAATTATATATTTTATTGTTCATCTTATGAAATAGGTTTAATTTGTTTAAAACCTATTTTTTTTTATGATTATTTGGGACATTATTTATACTGTTCTTCGAATTCATGCATTTTCGAAATAAGAATTTCAAGCAGATTTTAGAAATCTTGTTCCAAAGAGATGTTTTATTTTTGTATGAGATATTCCGCCATATATGCATTATATCCATATTAAGCTATTTAAGTCAGCACCTTTTTTTTCGTTTGACTGTCATTTTAAAAATATTTACATCAACTTTATTTTACTATTCTCATTATGGAATGTAACTGAATTATAAGAATTTCTCTTTCCTTATTTCACTACTGGCATTTCTAAAACTGCATCATTTAGACTTCCTTTTCTTACGTGGGATTCCCTTAAATTCTAATGTTTATCTTAATCTATCTCATGATGATATATTAGATCATCACTCTTGCTTACAGGTAAATGATAAACCCTTTTAAGAGACATCTCTTTAATTAATTATTTAAAAATATATATAATAGAGGTAACAGTATTTTATTCATATCTAAAATACCCATATCATACATACATACATCATTTAAAAAAATATAACAATCCAATTGCTAATATTATTGGTAAAATGTAAAGCCAAATGTTAGATGATTATTTGGATTGAGTTTCAATAATTGGCTATTAATAAGTTGCCGAGAAAGAACTAGTTTAGATTGTTTATTTTGGAGATGCTTATGCTCTACTTCCACTTCCTTATTCATTTTTAATATCTGAACTTCTTCTTTTTGGTGAGGATTAAGTCTCTTCTTAAGTAGCTTATGCAGATGAATATGCCTACTCTTATTATCTACTCATTTTCACTCCATATTACTTAATATATGAAATATGTACTGGTTTAGTAGGATTTATTTTGCTTGAATTGATTAATCTTAAAACATTGTAAGATAATGAATTAATTATTCCATCTATTTAATCTTTATCCTAATTAGATATTTCATAAAATTTAGCATTCAAATCATCAGCTAATTTTCTTGCTTCAGTAATTTACACTTATCTATTGTTATTATTATATTATCACCTTTAATCTTCAAGATCTTAATGAGTACCAACAATAACAATTTATATCATTTCTGATGATACTTGCCTAAGAATATCTACCCAACTACTAAGTGATTTAAAGGATTCTAAACTATTTATTTTATAAAATAAAATAGCAGCAGTGGCACTAAAATTGTATTGAAAATTACTTTTAGCAAAATGTTTTTTGAATTGCCTTAAATTATCCACTTCCAGACTTAATAATTATATTAAATTACAGTATCCCATAATTAATTTTGTACAACAATTCCATCATTCAACTCAATGGATTTACTTTCAAATTCCAATCCAATTGTTGGTTCATATTCACTGATAAATTTACCCTTTACATATTAGGATAAAAAGCATGATTTGCCAACCTCTAAGAAATTAATGTATAGAATAACCTGTGTCGCCAATCAAAACAAATTTTAGTAGATATTAATAATCCTCTTAATTCATAATTTTTATTAATATCAGAAAACACATACTAGTGATTATAAATATGTTATAATAATTATTACTACTTAACATATGCAACTTTCTAAAAGTAATAATATCCCTTAAAAAATCAAAGTCCATCCAGATATAACAGAGAATGAGAAACTTAATCCAAATAATGAAATTAGAGGACGGGGAAAAGCATATCCACGAGAAGAATTACTGGAAAATGAGAAGAATTTAAATTTAGGTGGTTCCTACTAGAATTATATATATAATTGTGGTGAATGTTGTGGCGTTTGCTCTGCATTTTGCCCTTGCAATCCATGTGTAGAATATCCTTACAAAAAAATTGAGCAAGGGTTTGTTGGAGTGTATTTGAGATTTGGAAAGTATGTTAAAACAAGTATGTTATTAATAAATTTAGAACCTCCTGGTTTATAATACTTTAATCCGTGTACAGATTAACTAATAAAAGTTGATTGTAAGACATAAGTTTTAGATTGTGAAAAGCAAACTGTGATTACAAAGGACAATATTCTTGTAACAGTTGATGCTACAGTTTATTATAGAGTGATTGAACCTAAAAAAGTGATATTTTACATTTATGACACTTAAAGAGCAATACAATCAATAACTTTATCTGCAATAAGAAGTGTAATTGGTGCACATACTCTATAAGATATGCTAGAATAGAGAACAATTATATAAGAATATATTTAATCATTTGTAGATGAACATGTTGATGATTGGGGAGTAGATATAGAAAATTTATTGATTAAAGATGTTACATTAAGTGAAAGAATGAAATCATCTTTAGCATAAGCAGCAACTGAATTAAGGTATTTTTTACAATAACTTTTTAGATAAGCATAATCTAAAATATTATTAGCTGAATCTAATGTTTAATCAGCTAAATTAATGAAAGAAGCTGCAGAATTATTAAGTTCAAAAGCAGCTATGTAATTAAGATATTTAGATGTAATTAATAAGATTGGTGCTGTTGGTGAAACAAGAATAATGATAACATGATGATTAATCATTCTTTAAAAACACTAATAAATGTATCCTTTCTTACTGTTACTCTACCTACTTCTCTCATTCTCTTTTTTCCTTCTTTTTATCTATCTAATAATTTCTTTTTTCTTGAATAATCACCACCATAACATTTAGCTGTTACATTCTTACCTGTACTTCCTATCTTTTCTGCAGCAATTACTTTTCCACCTACTTTTGCTTAAATTGAGACAATAAATAAATGCTATGGAATATTTTCTTTTAATTTTAAACATATTTTTTTTCCCATTTGATGAGCTCTTTCTTCTGGTACCATAAATGATAATGCATCAACTGGTTCATCCATTAAATGAATTACCAATTTAACAATATTTGCCTTTTCAAAACCATAAAATTCATATTCCAATGAACCATATCCTTTTGTTGCACTTTTTATTTTATCAAATAAATCTTATATAATTTCATTCAATGGAAATTTAAATGTATATCTATCTTACTTATCAAACTTCTCTGAATCAATAAGTCTACCATTTCTTGCATCACATAAACCAAATATTGATGCACTATATTCTTCAGGACACATAATTGTAGCCATCGCCATTGGTTATTCATAATGTTTAATTACAGCAGGATCAGGAGCCATTATTGCATTTTCTACTATTTATTCTTTTCCATTTCTGAAGACTGCTTTATAAGGTACACTTGGTGAAGTCAAAATAACACTTAGATTATATTCATTTTCTAATCTTTCTCTAAAAACATCCATATGCAAAACTCCTAAAAATCCACATCTATATCCATTTCCGAGGGCTGCAGAGCTTTCTTTTTGAATTATTACAGCTGGATCAGTTAAAGCTAATTTATAAATTGATTTATTTAATTCTGCATAATCCTCTGGATCTTCTGGATATATACCACAATAAACTAAAGGTTTTACTTATTCAAATCCTGCCTCTGGTAATGTTTTAGATATTGGATTTCTAAATGTATCTCCTATTCTAGCTTCATTTGCAGCTTTCATATTAGTCATAACATATCCTACTTAACCAGGTTCTAATTTATCTTATATTACATATTCAGGACTCAATATTCCTACTTCAAAAACATCATATTTCTTTTAAAATGCACATGATAATATTTGATCACCTTTTTTTAGAAATCCTCCTCTCATTAATAATAATAAAATAACTCCTTTATCCCTTACATACCAACTATCAATCAAAAAACATTTTAATTCCTTAGAATCAGTAGGAGGAGGAATTAATTTAGCAATATTATCTAATAATTCAATAACACCTATTCCTTTCTTTGCTGATACTTTAAATATTTCATTAGGTTAAATATTAAATTTTTCAGTCAATTATTGAGTGACACCTTCTACATTAGCTGATGTCATATCTATTTTATTTATAACTGGAATTATCTTCAGATTTTGCTTTTTTGCTAAAATATAATTTGAGAGTGTTTAAGCCTATATTCCTTAGGAAGCATCGATTAAAAGAAGAGCTCCTTCACATGCTCTCATTGATCTTGATACTTCATATGTAAAATCTACATGACCAGGCGTATCAATTAAATTATACAAATACTGCATTAGTCAAATATTATACCTACTCTCCATCAACTTTATAATTCATTGCTGCTGATTATGCCTTAACTGTTATTCCTCGTTCTTTCTCAACTTCTAATTTATCTAAGTATTATTCATGTTTTCCTTTTATAATAGTTCCTGTTAATTCTAAAAATCTATCAGCTAATGTTGACTTTCCATGATCAATATGAGCTATAATACAAAAGTTTCTAATTTTATCTATACTAATTTAGTATCTACACATGTGATGTACATTGGAAATTGAATTTTTTAAAATATATTTTAACATCACAAATATATTTAATTATATACACACTCATTTTTCCGCATCTTTATTAGGTTTATTCAATAGTTAAGATCTTAACTCTCTTATCAACTTCTTTCTGTCTAAAGTCTGGTAATGATACGAACTTATGTCACTTATATTATAGTTCCAAATAAATTACCAAAAATCATCAAAAAAATATGAATCTAAAACACAGAACACTGTTCCTAATGCAAAAAAGATTCCCCAACTTCTTCCGAGCAATTTATATTTCATTTCCTTAAGACTTTTGTCAACTTTCTTCAATTGCATTGCTTCATATGTGTATGCAGCCATAAATGTCATAGGTAGTGTAAATTTTATTTTATCTTTCAAATTACTCCAACAAATAGGTAATTGCATATATTTCAACGGTCCCCATGCATTATTGTAATTTGCAATTGTCTCTTGAAGAGTGTAAATCTTTCTACCTTACCTATCAATTGTTGGAATATCTATAGCTTTATCTGCAATCTACTAGAATTTTTCTTTCTTTTCCTCTTCTGTTAATTGACTTGCTTATTGATTTTCTTTGATTTTATCCTATAACCAATCAAGTCGATTTTTAGTAAATCCTAACTAGTCCAATTTTTATTGTGCACTCTCAATTGATTGATCCAATTTCTCTGCAAATGCTCTCTCCTCCTCACTCATAGGCTCTTCATTATCATTATCATTATTATTGTTCATAATTTTATATAAAAAAACAAAAATTTTATGTTTAACAAAATCAAGAAGACTGCTATTAAGATTTCAAATATTTCGATTTCCAGTACTAAATCTCTTATATTAGCACATCTTTCTCAGAATCTGCTTATTTTAATTTATCAGAATACTTTTGCAATAAATATTTTGTACGATCCAAAATACCCATTAAATCATTGTTTTTTTATTCAATTAAGTGGATTTGAGTAGTGGTAGAGTTTGGGTTAATCAACTATCCAGATGAATTATTTGAAATATTTCCTTTTAGTTTTTATCTATATTTAAAATCAGTAAATTCGATAGACTATTTTAATGATGTTGATTCGAATTCTTATTAATTATGTTAATTTCCTCGTAGGGTCTTCTTTTCTCGAGCATTAAGCTTTTCAAACAAAGCAATCAGAGAACTTCTTTCTGTGTTCTAGATTTACAATTAATCAGGTTATATTTTATCAACAGATTTAACAAAATTTCCGAATTGTTTCTGCATCTCAATGTTGTTATTTTCCAATATCTCACAATATTTATTTGAATCCCTTTCTTTAGATGATCTTAATAGTGTTTGAGCATTGCATTTCAATGACTTTTAAGAATTATTATTTTCAGTTGTATGATTCTACTTTTGCATTTTCATTTTGGATTTAGATTGCATTGAAACTGAGACAAAATATTGTGACTTCAAAGAATTTGTTGGGGAAACTTTGAAAAATTTATTCGATTCACTATTCTTCCCAAGCATATTGAATAATTTTTTCCTCATTGAATTATAATCTTGTTTATTCTAAATTAATACGAAAGTACTTCTTGTCTCCTAGGATTTCCCTTTGATGACTATGGTTGGCTATGAATTTAAGGAGCTGCTGTCATATGGTCCTTTATTGAGAGTTTTGATTTTAGGTTTTAGGATGATGATATTGCTGATTATTTTTAATACATATTTTTAATATAAATTTTAGAACAACTAGAACTAACAATATTATATTATTTTTTCTCATTAAATGGGAAGTTTTTCCTGAGGAAGTTTTTCCTTATCGTCTACCATTTATAATTAAGACTAAAATAATTAT